>VZUA01043416.1:17349-29703 GCA_013401035.1 Horornis vulcanius
GATATGCTCCCTTGTCCTATCACAACAAACCCTGTAAAAAGTCCCTCTCCAGCCTTCTTGTAGCCCCCTTTAGACACTGTAAGGCTGCTGTCATTGTAACCACTGCTCCACTGGTTCCAATCCTTGATTTTCCTAAGGTTGTAGTAGATTTTCAGGAAGTCGCATCATTTGAAAGGGTCGCTGGATGGAAGGTTCAGCTTGTAGATGCATATTCAAATCTGGAAGACTAAGTGCAAAGCAGACTCCTAGACCTGTAAGGGAAATGTGAACAAGATATACATGATTTCAGGCTGTGCCAACAAAAAAAAACCTCCAATCCCTATCAGCATTGTGACTTGCCATCCTTCATAGTACTATGAGTTTGGAAGCTGAAAGAAAAATAGGGAACTTTGGAAGTCACTAGTAGCTATTACGGGAAGTGGTATAGCTGTAGTCAAATAAATGTGTCCCACTTCCAACATTCTAATATATTTTGTCATTTTTCTGGAAGAGGTGAGAGAATATAATGGAAATTAGGTTTCATTTTCCATTGTTCATTTCTAGCAGTTCTAGTAATATCTGCAGAAAACCTGCTAATCCCAGCTATACACCCACAGGGAGACTCATATTAGAAGCACATCTAAAAATATTTCAAGTCAACCCACAGGTTGTATTAGCATTATGATAACTCCTACAGATGCTAAGATTGGGCACATTGGGGTAGTCCTTGAATAAGCATATGCTGAGAAATGGTGCTTGTGCCACACCACTGGCACACCCAGTGCCCAGGAGAGTCTAAAGGTGGGCAAGGATTAAGAAGCAGTGCCCAAACTGGAGTCAGACTCCTTAGAGCTGAAAATAAAATCCAGTTCTAAATGTACTTTTCCTCTGGCATACTGGGCCAAGTTGCCTACTCTCTTACATTCATAAATGCTTTACGTCAGTCAGCCATAAAGTGCTTTACCCATATCTTCTTCCCTTTGAAACGGATATAAACCCAAATACCAGCGGATCCCTGCAAAGGCTCTTTGGCCATTTCTGCTGCCTTTGTAACTTCTGATGTCCCGCTGAGATCAGCCATGACCAATTTGATTTGATGCTAACACGCAGCGTTGCCATGACTCTTCCTTTTGCAAACCCTTTTCTTCTTTTCCCAAAGTCAAATATGGAAAAGCTGTGACAGCAGCATGAGCAAAAGGATATTGGAAATAATCCTCTTCATTCAGCCTGCATGCAAGATTTAGTGGTGCGGTAGCATTGCAAGGATGATTTCCACGCATCTGATAACACTGTGACACCCTATAATAAAACATATACCTTATGTTTCATTTTATCCATTTAAGCCCTTTGAGCAACCAGCAGTTGTTGAGTTCCCCACTCCTGCTATTAATAGTCGGGGCAGACCACTCTGCCTACTTAGATTTATTACATTTTAACTAATCTTGATTGAAGTCTTCTCATGTAAGAGCTCCAGGGCAGTCACTCACCAGGGTTACACACAACACACACGCACACAGTTTGCCCTGAAATTTGCTCATTAGATGTCACATAATAACCATTTAATGTGAAAAAAAAACAGGTTTTGTTTCCCCCTTTTCCTTATGAAACTTGGACTACTAAACACAAGGATCCCTTCTTTCACCATCATGGATGTATTCTGGACTTTTACCCGTGTGAAAATCCCTCTGAAGTCTGTGGGGAGATTTCCCTGAACAGGGAACTTGTGCAACTCCACAAGTTTTGCCTTTACTGGGTAGCCATGATTCAAAAGGTATCACACAAATCCCTCCCCAGTACTCCATATTTTTTTGCTGAATATTTTCTAAGATCGATTTTATGTTGTGGGATTTTTTAGTGAAAACCCGTTCAGGGGAAAATTTGTGGTGTAGTTTCTCAGCTGCAAGGTGAAATCAAACAAGCCCCATGTACATATTGCACAAGGATGATGAAAATGGTGATGCTTTCTCCATGGCAAAGGGGATTTGGAGACTGCCATATCCCTCTGTTCCAACTTCTTCCCCCAAGACAGCATGAGTTAGCTGAGTGCCTGGCTGAGAAAAGATTTCTGAAGACACTCTGAACACTTTGCTTTAAATGCGGCCTTGCAGTTCCTGTAGAAAAAATATTTTGTTGAATGTTCATGTTTCAGTTTCCATTACTCCAGTAAAAACTCATTCATGCTCATTTTCTAGGTGATATATCAGAGTTAAATGTGTCTCTGAGAAACATCNGAGCCTATAATCCCAGAAACAATACAACGCCAGAGGGAAAGCACCACGTTCTCATTAGCTTAAACTAAACTAAACTAAACTAAACTAAACTAAACTAAAATAAAATAAAATAAAATACTTCCCATTCTGGGCAGGAACATCACCATTCTCAGATTCAACCCACCACAAGTGTTTCCAGGAACTGAATTTTCTGGTGAACAGGCTACATAGCAGCAATGCACCCTGACTGCCCACAGCCCTCTCTGGGTGAGCTAGGCAACCTTGGGAGCTCTTGCTCCAGGAGAATAGGCTGCCAGCCTTAAAAAACCCTCAAGATGCAGCTTATTTTGCCTGAAGCTGATTTTCTCTGGATGCCTGCTGCAACTGGTGCTGGGTGTAGATGCAGTGGCATTGAGGCTGGGTTAGTAAATGCTCCTATTGCAAGAATAGCATAAATCTCTTGGGTTCTTAATGATTGGCTTCAAATTGCCTGAAGATGATGATCTGCAGCTCAGGCAGGGCAGTGGGTTTGTCCCAGCTGAGAACATGCAGGTGTCTGAACAAAATGCAGTGGGTATGGATTGAGAAATTACACAGTGCAGAGAGGTGCAGCTGTGGTGCTGGATGCAGTCAGCTCCTGGAAAAGGCACTGTACAGGAAATCTGATGGGTTCAGAAAATGTGGAGCTTCCTGACCACACAAAAACCTCCTCCACCACTGGTGCACAGTAGGTCTGAGGCATCCAGAGTGCATTCAGTGCATTCACCACATGCTACATGTACAGCTTGAAGGTGACCAAGGCTGGACTGTGGCATTTGGGGATGCTGTCAGCACTCTGCAGGCCTCTGTGAGGGAGTGAACTGCCGAGACCTTCCCACATGTTCCTGGAAACTGTGAAGAAACTTGGCTATTGCCAAAACTCTGCATTTTGGGGAGGGGTGGCAAGAGGCTGATAAGAAACTCTTTTCTCGACAGCTCATCAAAAATCCCAGGGGGAATGATAACCAGGGAGGGACTTGTTCTGTCTGGGGTTTGGCAATGGGTTTTGGCTCAAACAGGGACTTTCAACCTATAAAGCCCTCCTACTGTGTGGGCCCAGGACAGTGGTGACAACTTGTTTCCTCTTTCTTTCTTCCTCTGGCACGCTGGGATTTCTGGCTTTTAACTGGAAATTGATGTGTTGGGCACAGCCCTGATCCTGCACTGCATGGTGGCGACATGTAGAGGCAACACTGGAGAGCTGAGTGATGCTCACAGGATTGGTGGGGCTGGACTGGATGACCCCAAAGGTCTTCCCATCCTGCTTAGGGTGGTATCTTCTTCTTTGAACCACTGCCTTGACCCACAAGCTGAAGGATGATCATTCATGCTGCTCTGATGTGGGAAACAGGTAGAAAATTCTCCCTTTTATTGATCCTTCTGTCCCTGGCTGTGCAGAGAAGTGTGTATCCTCTGCCTGGTCAGAGAAGGAGCCTTTCATGGAGAGCTGGTAACTGGTGGCATTTGTGTCAAGAACAAAGTAGAAGGCAGGTGTGGGAGTTAGTGTTAGGTGTGCAAAGGTGATGTGGACACTGCTTCAGTGCTTGCATGGTTGCTTTAAGTAGAGCAAACCGTGTGTTTCAGTGATGTCTGTGGGGAGTAGCACAGTGTGTTTGGTTAGTGGCACTGGCACACACCAGACATGGCTAAAGGGACCTCTGCATACCCACTTGAATCGTAAAAACATCAGCTGCAGGGGATTTGCATCTAATGTCTTTCTTGGCACAAACAGGACCTCCCCACCCCCAGCATCCAAATAATCCATCCCCTATCAGCTTTTGCCACAATATGTAATGCAGATCAGCATTGCCATCAGGAAAACATGAATGCTTTTATAAGCAATTTCATTAAGAGGTGCTTCTCTGAGCCCACATAAAGCAGAATCTGAAACAAGAGATACAACAGTGATGAATCTATCCATCACTAGCAATATATTTGGGAAATTTTATGTCTTTTTCTGTCTCACCTATTGCAAAACTCTATAGTTTATCAGTTGCTCTAAACAGTGTCCAGATTTCCTTTGTAAATAATTTTAAATTCACAGCCATTACTTTGTGACTGTTAATGACAATATTCACAAGACATTTTTACAGTTACCAGCAGCTTGATATATGTATGTATTCCAGTGAAAAAAATAATTGAGCAGCCAAGCAAAGCACAAAGATTGAAATGTTGTTTTAAGACTATTGAGGAAAAACAGGAATGGGAGAAAGTTTTGATGGGAGAAAGAGAGAAATTTCAGTGGAAATTTTGGAGCAAAGACTTGGGGCCATGTCTGTGGTTTCTGCTGTTTTCTGCCAGCTGAGAAACCCTCTCCTTTTCCCTGATCACAAATTTTCCTTAAACATTGTGACTGCAATGCATTTTCCCAGGGTTTTGCATAGAAGGCAGGAGCCCATGGAGCAGTGCTGGGGAGGCAGCCACTGTTGCTGCACTGCTTCCCCAGCTGATGGGGTACCTTAGTCTGGGATGGAGCACTTATCCCCACCCCAGCCTGCAGGGACTCACCAGCAGTGCTGAACCCACAGGAAAACCAGGCCTTGCCAAGGGTTGAGTGCAGCAAAAGCCCTCCCTGAAGTTCATTCCTGGGCTGACCTCAGCATAAAGTTGGCCCATAGCAAGGAAATGTGTGTGGGACAGCAGGCAGGGAAGGGAAGCATAGCTGGGAGGAAGGGGAGAGGCTGGGATGGAATACCCATGATCATCAAAAACCCAAAGAAAAAGCTCCAGGGGTAAGCAGTGGGTACTGAGGCTGGACTGAATCCTTCAAATGCTGGGGAATGGCTTTTGCAATCCAGGAGAAAGAGCAATCAAGACCTGGCAGAAATGTTTGTTCAAGCCGTGTTTCTTTGATGCTGCTGTGGCCAAAGTACATTGAAAAGAAAAACCCTGTTTAAAGGAAAATAAAGTGCTTAACAGAGCGTATCAATTATATAATGACAATACTTATGAAACCATCTGCTGGTCTCCAATGCCTCACTTAGTCATGAGCAATTACTTGGTGCATTTTACCTTCTAAAGGACAAGAAGTTCCCTGCAGAAAGCAAACTCAGAGCTGCTTCTTGGGAGAAGCTGCTGTGAAGTGAAGCAACATCCCAGTTACTGAAGCCCCTGCTGTAAGCCAGCACATCAAGAAAAAAGAGCATTTCACTCAGCTTTTCCTCCTGGGAACCATTTTGGAAGAAGCCTTCCCCCAGCTCTGTCCCTCTCTTTTTAAACATCACCCCAGGCTTTGCAGCGGGCTTGGGTAGGCTCAGCCAAGCCTGGCGTGACAGGAATTCCTTAAAAAATGATCTGCATGCCCCTCTTGAGCCTCCTCATGCTTGTGCTCCCCCCGTCCTGGGGAGGCAGGAGGACTTTGTGAGCCTGCCATGGTCCAGACAGACTTGAAGCAGCCCCACGGGGGTGATTGATGGGCACTGTGCTGGTGAGAGCACTGAAAATAATCCCAACACATGTTTCCCAGTAGCACCTGGCAGCCAACCAGAAGACAGCACTAGCATTTCCTAAATACTGGAAAAATGACTGTCACTGCAGATGCCTCGCTAAATATAACCCCAGTGATGTGGCAGCCTGTGAAAGGCTGGAGAGGGGCAGCTACCCAGGACATTGCTCTGGTCCCATCTGAGCCCTGGCTGCCATCCCTGCACTGCTCATGGAATAGGCTTTGAAGCCACAGACCTGCTGAGGAAGTGTCACTCAAGGCGTAGGTGCCAATAAGAAACTGGAAATTAGAAATACAGAGCTGTCTGAGCAAAGCAGGCTCTTACTGTCCATGGGTGGGAGGGATGATTTAGGGTGTCTCTCCATGTTTTGGTTTCTCTGGGAGGGGTTTTTCCTCCTGTGAGGCCAGGCACTTGGGATCATGGAGTCCTCCATGGTGTCTACATAGGACCAGGCAAGGCCCTACATGGAGCACCCAGCTGAGAGCTGGGCAGCTTTGCACACCTAGAATTTCTTGAATCTTGTGAGCGTTATCACAGAGCAAAGTGCTACCCAGTGCAGGAGCAGTGGAACACAATGTTTAATTTTTAAAGGAGGTGGGGATTATCCTTCTCAGTGTGTCCCTGTCCCCTTTGCCCCCTGGCCCCACCACAAGGATTACCTTACCAGCAGAGTCCAGTGGTTCCTCAGGTGACAGCACTGCCAAGCATCAGTCCTGGGAGCTGCTCTGTATTGTGTTACAGGACAAGCCAAGGGGTAGCACTGCCAGTGTTTGCTTTAACAGCTTGCTGGGTCACCAGATGCATCCAAATCTGTGATTCTGACTCTGATACCTGAGTCTCATTTTCCCAAGCTGGATTTCGTAGGAAGGAGTAGAGTTGAAGGGACCCCTTGGGTCATTTGTGAAATCTGGGATCTGGGACAAGCCCTGGTAAAGGTGTTTAATCCTTCTGAGACTCAGAGGTATCACCTGAACAGCCAAAATGTTAAATAACATGCCTAGGTTTGTGCTTCGAAGACAGAAGAGTGTGTTTGCAGAGGTTTCATTTGCTCTCCAGTCTGCTGTCAACCCCCAGCAAGAAGTGTCAGCCCTGGGCTGCTCAGCTGCAGACACAGCCCTAAGGAGCTGTGTCATGAACCCTACCAGGTGAGAGGCAAGGGGAAGAAATCAGAATTTTAAATGAATGGTATTTTTCTTTGCTGCTTATTCCCTCCATGGGACTCATGAGGAGTGACAAGAAAGGTGGTGGAGGAGAGCCTTCCAGTCTGGGAGCAAGAAAGCCCCAGTAAGGAGGAGTTTCTAGCCAAGAGATGAAAGAGGGAGAGGCTGCAGAGCAAGGTGGTCACTGTAAAATGTCCAATCTGCCTTCATCTAACTCACAGCAGCAATGGGGAACAGAAAGCATCATGATCCTGCTTTCATCTGACTTACTCATGTCCCCAGCAGGGTTGTTCTCCTGTTACTTGTGCTTGATAAAGCTCATGTCATGACATCCTCTAGAGATGTGCTGGATGTGTTCTAGCATGTGGAAAATGCCACAAACAACAAAAAAAATTTAGAAGTCTTTTCCTGGTTTTGTACTCTAGGAAATTATGGAAATGTCTTTTGGCCTCAGTTTCGTTTCAACAACGCAGAAGGAACATCTCAGTGGGAGATTTGTTTTTCTGGATTTGGCCTTGTCACAGAATCACAGAATCTGAGCTGTGTGAAGCTGCAAGTCACCTTCTTACAGCTCTTATTAATAGCAGAATTAAAAAATAATAAAAAAAAGCAGCAGAATAGAATGAAAATGTAAACTCTGAGCTATGTCTTTGCTAGATGTTTGCAGAGTGCCTGCTAGAGCAAGCTCAGGGATCCTGAAAAATTATCATCAGACAGTTAACAAAGGAAGGCAATTGCAGAAGTCAGTTTCAAATCCATCACCTAATGTAGTGGCAGAGGGTAATTTTGGAAATCATTATCTGAAGCTGCCATCTTTTAGTTGCAGCTCCTTATATGCAGTTCTGACCACTCTTTGGAAATTCTCACTTGTCCCCTTTTTTAAATGATTCAGGCTTCAGCCCATAGGGATGAACAATTAATTTCCAGCCCAAGGGGCACAGGGCTTCAGGCTTGCAGGTGCTCTCTCTAACAGGAGCTGTCATAGGAACAGTTCCTACAGCAGAGTAGGTAAACAAACGGATATAGAACACAGTCCTCCAAAGGACAGCTGGTGAGAAAAGCTGTAAGGGCAGAAGTGTCATTTAAACAAAAATAGCCAGTTTGGGATCTCCTGTACAGGATCCTTCTGAGTTGCCAGTGTTTGACCATATTTGAGCATATGGTTATGGCTGATCCATTTTTGTCTCCAGCATTATCTGTACAACCCAGAATACAGCACGTGAATTTTTTTGTGCAATGAAATGGGCAAAAGCTATCTCAATACAGGGATGTGCAGCTTCATAAGCATCTCCTGAACTTTTGGGTTTCCTTTTTTGCCATGTGGTTCCCTCCAGCCTGGCTGTCTGTGCCCACCTGTTGCTTCTGTTCTTACATTTTGACTGTAAGCTGAAATGGGATGGAAGAGTTATCTTCATGAGGGGTACATGTGCAGGGTCCTAAAGCACTGACATTATATGTAATGGTCTCCTATAACACTGTGGGAAGATTTAGGAGCTTTCTGGATTGATAAACCTGTAAAGCTCTGTCTGCAGGTATGTAGAAAATTCTATGCTCACATAGAGGTGCAGACTGCCTGGTGTGCGTTTTGTGACCCCTGGAAGATGGGAAGCCTTGGGGTGTAACCAGCAGGCACAGAGCTGAATGTGGGGGCTGCTGAGCCATCTGCATCCCAGCTGAGGGAAGGGACACATCCTGTCCACAGTAACATCTCCTGCCTGTCCTGGGGCTCAGCTGTGTGTCCATCCCTGGAGCTTGGTATGGTGCTCCTGAGCGGGGACTCTCTGCATGGGGCAGCAAGGGGCTGTGGTGTATGGAGTCAGCAGCTCCTGATCCAGAGGGGAGAGTAGGGCTTTTGGGAGTGAAGAACTGAAGTGTGAGTGATGAAATTCTGTTCTTTTCCCAGCATTCCATAGGGTAAATCACTCTCTCAGGACCTCGCTCCCACACTCACGTTTGTCCTGCCATCCTCCACCTCATCTCCTGCCAGTCTGTATCCTGCAGAGCTATTTGTGTTTCACACCCCTGTTTATGGCATGTGGTGGAGTTGGACTCGATCCTTGCAGGTCCCTTTTGCCTCAGGAGGTTCTGTGGTGGAGCAGTGAGCACAGAAATGGGTCCTTCAGCCCTCCTTTCTGGTTCCTCTCTGCCTCCCACACAGCTATCCTGTAGGCAATGGGAGCAAAACTCTCCTGGCAAATCAGCTGATCTGGGCTCTTTGAGACTTCATCACTGCAAATCTCATATCCTATAAGGAGATTTCCCAGGATTCCCCCTCCCTCACTTCAGCATGCCTAAGGATGCTCTCAGGTGGTTTTGGTGAGCAACCCTCCATGACTCAGACTCACAGCTCTGGGTCTCTCTGCTTTAGCTCCCCTCCAGTGGGATGCTGGCTCCCAAGAGGTATTAGAGGGCATGAAGCAAAAATCAACTGACAAAAAAGCTCCCTTTGTCTTCATACTCATCTTCTTTAGGAAGGCCCATTCTGCATCTTCCTTTGCATTCAGGTTTTAGCAGAGTTAACAGGCACCTCAGGAGCCACTAGGATTTTAATATTCATGCACTTTCCTAATTGTTCGTTTCCCAGTGCCTTCTCTTCCTGCCAGGAGATGGAAATGTTCCTTGCCTAGAGCCAGATTACTCCAGCTCCCTGACTAATTTTCCTACAAATTTTGCAGCCAAAGCAGTTGGCTGGTAGACCTGTTCAACACTTAAATTGTACCTAGGGTGAAATTCATCTCCCTAGCTCCAGGTGCCTCCATCTATCTGGTTACCATCTAACCTGGTGTTGTCTTTTTAGAATCAATGCCTTCAAGAAGGATTTATCTCGTGCTGAAATAGGTGCCCAAAATAAGTACAGCCATCCTTTAGTCTGTGTTACATGGGTGTGGAGGGAGCTCTGATAAGACAGTGGTGGTGTGAATATCTAAAATGCTGCGAGGTGAATCCTACTCTCATGCCACAAGTGCTGTTCTCTGGTAATTAAAACTGCTTAAATATAACACAAGGAATTATGAAAAATCCCCATCTGCACTGAGAAAAGTCATCAAATGACCTGTCTTCTTTCTTGTTGCTCTGATTGAAGAGTTCCTATTTCCTCCTAAATCCGAACATCCTCTTGAACCTCCCAATTCCACTGGCAGCCCCAAGAAATTTATATGGAGTTTCTGTATCCATTTTCTGGGGGTAAGCACACAGATTGTTATCTTATCTGTAATGAAGTGTCCCTTTCCCTAGCAGATCTGCAAGTTTGGATGCCTGAAACAGCAGCTTTTGAGGTCTGTAGCTGTGAATTCGGGGCAGGCTGATGAGCTGTACCTGTGCTTTGCACACCCATGTCCATACCAGAACAAACACAAGAAAAAAGGGTATCAAAGAATCACAGATTAAGGTTAAGGTTGCTGTTAAGGTTGAAAGGAACCTTCAAGTTCATCCAGCTCCAACTCCTCTGCCATGGGCAGGGACACCTTCCACCAGGCCAGGTGGCTCAAACTCCAACCAGCCTGGCCTTGGACACTTAGAGGGATTGGGCAGCCACAGCTGCTCTGGGCAACCTGTGCCAGGGCCTCACCACCTTCACAGGGAAGAATTTCTTTATAATGTCTAATCTAAACCTGCTCTCTGTCAGTTCAAGGCCATTCTCCCTTGTCTCCCTTTTCCTACCACTCCATATCCTAGTTTCTCCTGAAAGCCTCCAGGTGGGGAGGAGAGAAAACTTCAATCGTGAATCCTGTATTTTCAGTCTTCTCAGTGTCTATAAAATCTTGTAGAGTCTTTAATTTAGTGGGACTTTGGCACACGTTAAAAGACAGCCACATAGTGAACCTCCCTCCTGAATGAGACTTTAAACACCAGGGCCCTTTGAATGGAGCATTAGTGTCTGTTTTAGGTCTTCAGGTTATGCTCTTGCTATATGGCTGTCCAATGGAATGGAGACTGTGAGTCTGCAGATGCATATGTGCACAGACACAAAACTGGTCCCCAAACTATCAATTACAACACTAAAAAAGAAAATTTGATATCTGCTAAGACACCCAGCTGAAGAAGAAAAAAATAAAAGGGGAAAAAAAAAAAAAGAAAGCACAGAAGTGGCTAGAAAACTGTCCAGAAGTAATAAGTGAAGTTTCTAAGCTAAGTTTGAAGACTAGCTGCAACTTGCCACACAGGAAAAAACAGAAGACAAAAGCACCATTATGCTTTCTTAAAAATGTAAGAGTACAGCACACACATTCCCTGACAAGGTCATTAAACAAGGGTTCAGAGACCCACAGCAGCACATGCCCGGGTACAATGGGTGTTTACTCTCTGACTGAGCGAGGTGCTGGTATGCATAGGGGTTACTGTCGCCTGAAGAATATCTTTTTTGGCCCTGTGTGGATCATAACTGCTTGGTTTGGTTAGTGCACAGAAATGCAGCTAAACCCTCCCCTTCAGATATCTAATTTGTTTGGAATGACAGGCATGTCCTGACTAAAAATTAATTCTGCCAGGTGATATAACTTGTTTGAATTCGCAGGAATTTGCCATTTGGAAAAAGGAAAAAGGAAAGACATTTAATTAGGGATGGAGCTAAAGCAGCTAATTTGATCTTTCTATGGAAAAAAAAAATAAATTACAGGTTAAATATGAGGACTGTGTGCTCTGGGTGAAGCATGCTCCCTGCTTGCAGGTATGCTTTGATGAGGCTTCTCCTGCTAAGAAACGCAGAGCACATTTCTGTTGAAGCAATAACTTCATCTTGCTGCTTGTTGTCTTCCTGCCTCTGACTCTGAGCAGATGGCCCAGCCATGCCAGGTGTTTATCCACGGGGCTTCACTCTGGCATTGGGCTCTTTGTGGCATGTGGGACAGCAGCCACAGGGAGGGGAAAGACAAAGCTGGCTGCTGTGGCAAGAGGAGCCCACCTGCCTCTCCAGAGCTTCCCACCCCAGCCACTGCCTCAGCTCAGCCTGTCCCCTTGCCTTCCCAGGGGAAGGAGACTCCCTACTCTCCTTCCTTTTCCCTTGAGCTGGGCAATCACTTTTACCCACAGTGTTTTATCACACCAAAACCCTGTGGCACAGCTCCTGTGACAGAAAGAGTGGCGGGAGTTAAAGGCAGGTGGGCACTGTGCCACCGTGGTCAGGGCTGGCCAAGCATGGCTGTGAGACCACTGCCCACAGCTTTGCTGTGCCCTGGGAGCTCCAGGGCAGCCTCAAAGGAGCATCTGTGTTCACCACATCCTCAAGGATGTCTCAGCCCCTGCCCAGATGCAGAAGGAGCCTTGCATATTGGTTTGACCTCCTGCCCACAGAAACCCAGGAAAATTTCCTGCTGACTTCCAGCACTGCAGATCTTTAACAGCATCGAGGACATATCCCAGTAGCAATGGCTTTTGGGCTTCCTACTCCTCAGGAGGTCTAGGACTCCATTGCTCCTTCTGCCTCCCCTGGGACACCCAGTCCAGGAGCATGACTCCAGAGAGCTTCGTCACCCACCACATGGGAGTGCTTCAAATGCAGACGGGTTCAGACTCACCCTTCCC
>VZUA01043418.1:2073-25211 GCA_013401035.1 Horornis vulcanius
GGCGCCCGGGCGGGCTCACCCGGGCAGGGGCCGCGGCGGCGGCGTCGAGGCCATTTTTGGGGGGCGGCGGTACCGCGGGAAGTTTGGCGGTGGCCGCCCGACCCCGGGAAGGACAGCTCCCCAGCGGGACCGGCCGCCCGTCACGGTACCTGCCCCGGCCGCCCGGGGCTGCGGGGAGCGGAGGAGCGGGGAACCGCCGGTGCCCGCTGCCGCGGGGGGTGGGCTTGGCCGCCCTGCCCTTCTCCCGAAACCTCCCGGGCCGCCGCCGTGCTCCTCTGGCGTCGCCGGGTCCGGCCGCCCCCGGCACCGCCGCCCGCCCTCTGCAGTGGGGAGGCGGCGCGTCCTTGGAGAGCAGCTCGGGCGTGAAACGCGGCTGCACATCCCAGCGCCTTCCCTTCCCGGCTGGATAACCCCACGAGAGCCCTTTTCCATCTGTTGCCGTTGCCCCCGGTGGGTTTCGTTGTTCCTTTGGGATTTGGTTGGATTTGCGCTATGCTGGAGCAAAACTGCAGTCGTGAGATCTGTGGTTGTGCTTTAAAAAGTCTGGTTTGCTTAAAACAACAGACATAAAAGGCTTCGGAAGGGCACCTGCATGGTGTGTGGTGATCGAGGGGCACCGCTGGCCTGGGCCACTCCTCTCTGCCCATCTTCCTTCACCTTGTACCCCTCAGGACTCAGGTGAGGGAGGCACTGGTCATGGCAGAGAGGGTCTACAGCGCGTTCAGGACTCTGCACTCAGGCTGGGGAAACCACAGAATCGATCTATGAGACACCATCAGCCGTGCTGCTCCTTGGCCTGGGCTTTTATTTTTTTTTTTCTTTTTTTCTTATTTTTAAATTTTTATCTACTTTTTTGGTGGAAAAAGGAAAGGAAATACCATTTATAAAGGAAAAAAACAACTTCATTTATTTTTTAGTATAAACGGTATTAGGGTCTCATTTCTTACTGGTTGTTATCCAAGTGGTGGTGGGTTTACTGGAGCTGTTGGGATCTTCCAGACACCCTGCTGGCTCTGTGAGTTACTCTCTCACTCCTGAGAGTGCAGTTGTAGCTTTGTTCTCCCAGCTGTTTTACGCTGGAGAGTGGCAGCAGGACAACCTTCCTGGACGCACAAGATGTTTAGAATAATTAGTGATGAAATATCCCTTTAAAATAATTGTTTTGGTTTATCTAGCACTCAGTTGCAGCGATACCTACCTCTAAAAATAGGCAGGCCTCTGTGTAATGAGCCTCATAGTGTAAACAAGTCATATCTTGAATGACTGTTGTTACTTTTGGGATGTCCGAGATAGACGCCTTTGGGGGGTTTGCCAAATCTTCTGTCTAACTTTTTTTTTTCTTCTTCTCCAGTGAACTATGTTTCTTGGCCCTTATGCTGTGTGGTTGTATGCACTGACCAGAGGCAAGGCTCAGTAACCCTCACTGTTCAGGGCTGGCACAGCTGCACAGAAAAGCTTTCTGCTGCTCCTATGACAGCCCAGGGCTGAGCAGTCCTGGGTTTTCCATGGGAATCCATGCTCATGTGGAGATGGCTAGCAGTGGGCTCTGCTGTGGACTCTGCATCACCCCTGCTCTGAGGCACTGGCCTCTGTGAATTCAGCATAGAGCCCCGTTTATCTGTGCTCTGAGTGCACAGTTTTCCATGAGACAGTGACAGAGTAGCTCGGGTGTGATCCCAGTTTTGCTGGGGTGCCTTCCCCAGGTGTCCCAGGGTGCAGCTGTGTGAGTGCACTGTTCTTGCTTTCAGGAGTTAGGAGCCAGGATGGCATGAGGAATTTTCTCACGTTTTGCTGTGTTGTTTATCTGATGCGTGAGCATTGGCTCAATCTCTCATGTGCACATGCCTTTTGGACTTTGTTTTCAGCAGCCAGCATGCTAGCCAAGGCTTCTCTGTGTTGCTGACATTCAAGAGCACTGGCTCCTCAGCTTGACAGAGAAAAAATCAACTTCTTCAGCAGGAGGAGTGTTTGCTCTGTGAGCACTTGTTTTCTGAGAAGGTACCAGAGAGGTCATTGTGCTCAGTGTTTGAAACAGGAGTGTCTCATAGATTTGTTCACACTGTGCTCACAGACCCCAACCTACTTTGATATTGCCCCTAGACATCCAGATTTATCTGCTCACTTGGAAGTTTAGTGCCCTTTTGTGGGCTGTATGTATTTTGGGAATGGAAATGCAGTTCCAGAAGCCCTCAGTGGTAGGCCTCTGGCTTGCTATGAGCACAAAGTTCTTCTGGAGAACTTTAATTATAACTAAACGGGAATACTTTTTTTCTCTTTTAGAAGCCACCCATGTTTTGGTTTAAGTGAGTAAAGCCTAAATGGCTGGGCTTACTAGCTCAGACACTTTGGGACTGGGAGCAGATGAGGCTCTGCTGGTCCCTAGCAAACTCAGTTGGCAAAGCCCAGACTGCTGCCTGGAGTTGTTCCCAGTCACCCAGTCAGGGATTCTGCGTGGGAATGAGGGGTTCCTGCTAAACAGGGTAATGACAAATGCTGCTGTGGGACAGACCATGAGTGTAACCTGCCCTCTTGGTGTTGTTGAGGTGTCACCTGTGACTTGAGGAGGTTTTGGGGATGGGGTGGTTGTGCTTCAAGTGGGGAATGTTTCCCTCGCTGCAAGGGCTGTGTGTTGGTGCCAGGGTGGTTTCAGGTGGGGCTGAAATGGGTTATCTCCAGGTGCCTGCAGTGAGTGCCTCCTGTGTTTGAAATCATGGTGGTACAGGACCCTGAGGGTCTTTGCTTAGATGCCTGGGAATATCTGGTCTGATGAAGAAAGAGCTGACCTCCTGCTGTTTCTGCAAGTTCTGAAACCAGTAGGTGCTTGGTATGTTTGAAACTCAGGCCATCCAGCTGCTGCAGTGTGAATTTCAGCTTATATTTAAGTACTGAAGATTGAAACTGTGGGTTTGGGCTGTATTTATCAGTGGACACTGTTATTTATGTATCTAATGTATGTATTTATATATTTATGTGTTTTTAAAGGAAATACCTTTGTAGTAGAAATGCCGCCTGACAAACCAAAAAAACAAACCTTAGTGAAGTGATTATGTAAGCAAGTGAAATGGCATTTTAAAGCAAAAGTTTCCTGTTTGGAGACAGTGTGGCTGGTGGTTTTTTTTTTTTTTTTCTCGTTCCTGCTGTTTAACATTTTTTAAATCCTTTTAGTGAATTTTTTTTTGTGTGGTAGATATGAGAAATGGTTGTTTTTGCAATTTAAGTCATTAAAGAGATGATCAGCAGGCTGTGGGAGCTAGCAGGAGCCAGATGTGAACATTTGGGGCTGTAACTGACCAAAACAGCAGCACACGTGTGCATTTAAGTAATAATTAAGGCAAAAAACACCCCAAAGAAACCGATGTAAATGCCATTACTGTGGGAGCTCGGAGGATGCTCAGTACAGTCGTCCCCTTAAGAATGTCTGGTTGCAAAGGGATTTGGGATCTTTTTTTGTTCTCTACCTCCGGGTCAGCTGTGGTGTGTGTCTGTCCCCAAGGCAAGGGAATCCATCACCTGCATAAAAGCTGCCGGGGTTACCTTGAGCTTCTGTTCGCAGCAGGAGCGCGGGGCTGAGTCAGTGCTGGCTGTCCAGGGCTGTGACTCAGTGCTGTCCCCTCGAGTGCACAGCCAGCCCGCTGCCAGCACAGGCAGGGTGTGCCTCTAACCTCATTCCAGAGCTGTCCTCTGTGAGTATTGCCTGGTTAGAGGGGTTTGGGAATGTCGGACTGCTTTCCTTAATTGTGTGTGTTGGTGGAAGTTGGTTATTACTAAGGTTTTTTTCTGTGTGATACTGAGCATCTGTGGAAGTGCCAGGGAGCTCTGAGGCAAGGAGCTTCTCCTGTGTACAGTTATTATGGTTTTGTCTTTGTGGGTTGTGTCCTTTCTTTACATTTTATTTCAACTTTCTTATATTTTGAATTATTTTTTAACTTTTATGTCCTTGAAGAGGAAGGGTGCTTTGTTTTTCTTTTGGACAAGTGTCTTCCCTGATGCTCCAGGGTAAGGTCTCTTTGTGGTTCTGTCTCCTGAAGTGAGGAGAGCTGTCTGTACTTCTAACTCAGGATTGCTTCATAAAAAATGTCTTTACTGAGAACTCTGGCCATCTTCCTGTGCTTCTGAGCTTGATTTCCCATTGCCTGGCATCACACCATCAGTGCCCTTGAAAGAAGTTGGTCAGCACCTTGAAAAGTCCATCAGATTTGGCAATAGTTGATATGTCACAGGTAAGTACTGGGAAGTTGTGTGAGCACGAGAATCTGTGAGGAAAGAAATCTTAGATGAGTGCTCTGCTCAAAGCTGTTGCTGGAGTGCAAATATTACTGGACATCAGAGGAGCTCTGTGGTAGTGAGACCAACTGGAAGTCAGGTTTCATAAGTAGTTCTAGTAAAAGGTAGGTCCTTATTTTGCTAAGTATCTTTTGTTTTCCTTTGTGAAAGTGGAGAAGAGTGATCTAACGAGCACTCTTGCATCATCACAGGTGAGGAAGAAAACAAAAGGTTTGGGTACAGTCTCTCACCCTGCCCCTGGGGGCTGAAGCACAAAGGAGATGTTTTTAAATTTCCCTGTAAAGGCTCTTGCAGTTGTTTGGAATAATGTCCTTTTATAGGTGTAAGAAAGCACCAGGGTCAGGATTTTTCCATGCAGAGTGCTTTTGGCAGAGATGCAGAGGGAAGGGTTGCTCAGCAGATTTCTGAGGAATTTTAGTTAATTTTAAAGAGATTTTAACAGAATGGGGTTCTTGGACCTAGGTAAGATGAAGAGTATCCTCATTTGGAGAAAACATGTGAGGAATAGGCAGTATTTTGAATTTAAAGTAGAAATCTTCCTCAGTTGGGGGTGAGTTTGGTGCTGCGTGGCAGAAGGTACTTTCTGATTACTTTGCTGCCTGGTGCTTTTATTATTATGATACTTTAAAGTTGCTTAAACAATTTTATAATGGGCCTCAGGTAAAATTGTGTGAGTACTACACCAACGTCAATTTACCTTTGTTCTGAACTCAGTTTACCAATGGTTCCTCCTTTCTGCTATTAATTTTGTGTTACCAACTCTGAAAAGAGATGAACTGTTTAAAATTTGATCAAAAGAGAACAAGCACATATGATAAACTCTAGTTTCTTTCATTTGTCACATGTAATGCGAATATAAAGTTTTTACATAGGAATTATGAGGCAGCCTCAACTAGAAGTGTTTTTTCCCATTTAGTCTGTGCAGGTTTTGAGATTTGCAGAGATAGTTAGTACTTGCCTCTGCCATTCTGAAGGGCTTCTGCTGAAAGTGTTCAGTGTGTCTGAAATGAGGTTGATTTTGATTTAGGTTGAGTTACTCAACTCTTCAGCTTTATTAGCAAATGAGCCTTTAAGTTTAAGCTTTCACTGCCTTTTTCCTTGCTTAGTTGTGCTCTAATATTTGTGCATGGTCTGCTGGAAAACTATTTGAGGGGAAAATACCTTTGGCTTCTTTCTTTAGATGCAGATTTTATAAAACCTTGTTTACAGAGGCCATTCTGTATCAAAATGCATTTTAATTTTTCACCTCAAATACTGAGCACAGATACTGAGTGCTTAATAGAACAACTGTACAACTCTTTAGATGACTCCCAGTAAGAGCATAGTAGGATCTTTAATTAAAATGCGTGATTAGCTCCACGTTTTCATTAATAAAATTTGCAGATTAGGTGGAAAATAAATGTAAAATAAGGCAACTCCAGCGGAAGACTCTGGTTAGGAATAATATAAACACCAAAGTCCAGACCACAGATGATGAAACTTATGCAGCAGAAATTACCAGGGTCTTGGGGGAGTTCTGAAGGAAAACACCTCTGTAGTCTTGGTCTGATGGAAGAGTACAGCCCCTCTAGATGATGGAACCTTAGTGTGGTCCACAAGATAAGAAAAAAAAGATGCATTCTGATCAAAACCAGACTAAGATAACGCATTTTAATGCTGCTTTTGGCCTTAGAGTTGCCATGTTTTTCACAGCCAAAAATAAAGGATTAGTGGTGGTATATTTAAATCTCTGAAAAATGAGAAGAATTAATGTAAGCCGATGGCTGAACTGTGCTTTGTTTGGGAGAAACTTGTAATAAAGCTGTGAGGGAGCCAGGGTTATATCCCTCCTCCATTGCCCAGGATTCTGACATGCACAAATAGCTCACACTGGGAGATCAAAGGAGGAGGAGATAACTTCTCTTTTGTTGCACAGATGCTTACTCACTTTTATAACCCTGATAACCTTTGGTCAAGTTTACACCTGGAAAGCACTTTGTAGCACGGGTGTTTTCCACAGTATAGAAATTACTAAGGTGTATTAGGTAGGGAGAGATCTCCTTCGTGGTAGCTTCTGAATCCAGAAGACAAATAGTGTTTTTCTCCCTTAAATTTTGGTACTTTTGCTAGCTAAAATGTCAGCTGATAGAACAACAACTTTTGGATGCTGACTCTGTGCAGGTTTGCAGCCCCTTGGACGTGTTGCCTGTGGAGTCTCCACAAAGTCTGGGTGTTGTTCACAGGTGTGGAGCCACAGGCAACTGCAGTCATTATTCTCTGTTAAACCAGAATCATCTTTTCCAGCTGGACTAGAACATATTCCTGGTTTTTTTTGTTTTGGTTTTTTTTTTTTTTTTAACCTGGAAGCTTTTCAGAGCAGCTCTGTGGCACAATGCTTATATTTTCTCAACTGTGGTGGCTTTGATGTCTTCTCTGGGGCTGCAGCTCCTCTCTTGGTTAGAAGCACTCATACAGTCAGCAAAGCCATCCTTCCAGTGCTGAGAGCAGATAGGCTTTCCTGGGATTTAATGTGTGTTACACAGACCTTCTTGTAGTGATGTTTTTACAGATGCTTTTTGTCTCCCACCAGTGCCAAGTGGTGTTCTGCAGTTTGATGTCATGTGATAGTGTGTTTTGATAACAAAGAGGAACTGGAAATTAATGCTTGACTCAGACCAGTGATCCTGGCAGTTGCGGGTTGGGTGTGTGTGCCAGTGTTTTAACTGGAGTTGGGAACATGCTTCTGATTCTACAGAAACATGTACATGTGGCACATAGAGACATTGTTTACTGGTGGGCCTGGTTAGACTCAATGGTCTTAGAGATCTTTTCCAGACTTGATGATTCCAGGATTCTGTGACAATCCTGCATGTCTCCACCTCTGTGCTTGTCCTTCAGAGGAGGGTGAGTGCAGAGATGAGCTCTAGGAGCATGTCCACTGTCTCTTAAGTTTGTGATTGGATTGTGCTTCTGTCGCTGACAAGTGTTCAGAGTGTGATTAATAAGAAGCTTAATTGGGGTCCTTCACTGAATTAGCAGCTCTCAAGAACATGAGACAGAAAAGCACAGCTGATGCAAGTGAAAGCAGCAAGGTCTGGTTGGGAGCGTGTGCCTGTGCTTTTGGCAAAGTACTGCCAGAGAGCTGAAGTCTCCCAGAAAAAGCTTTTGTGAAAGTGGAGAAAATCCTGTCACTACTCCATAATCTACCATACAAGCTCAAACTGGTGGGAGCTCAAGCCCAGTAGCATCCCCCCACCTTCTATTTCACGAAGACTGTCAGGTCCTTCCATCAAAACCACAAAATCTGTTTTTTCTCGTGTCTTTGAAACCCTTGCAAAAATCTGTTATGTTAAATACAGCTCTGATGTTTTCCATGAGGATGATAATGACTTGGGAAAGCTTCCCAACTAGTGGAAAGGCTGTGTTAGTCTGGAAACCTTTGGGTAGTTTGTCCCTGTTTGATGCTTTTATATCAAAGTTGATTTCCCCAGACCTCAGTGCTGACAAATATGGATAATGAGGGATAGTGAGTACTACTGTAGCTCTCCCAGATCTTTTTTCCCTGTTGAAGCCTAGTTTATCTTCTCTTATCCCTTGAAAGCTATTCTTAGTAAGTGGTTGTTTTTCTTGAATTAAATGAGTGAATAATCACTATTTCATTCACTGTCCTTACATATGCTTAAATATAGTATTAACCTAATCTTCTTACATGCTTTTCCTTCTGCTGCTCCTGAGTTCCTAAAGGAATCAGGTTCACTATTAGTAAGATCTATGAATGAACTTGCCTGGAAATGAAATACTTCTTTTGAGCTTTGGCTTGTGTTTGTTGCCAAGATGGTAATTTATTCATATTTTTGGACAGCAGCATCGTTCTTCATGCATGCAACTTCTGTGCTGTCAAGAAAACTTTTTCTGCATATAAATTCCTCAGATACAGTCTGTGAGATGGTTTTGTTTTTTGGTTTGTTTTGTTGTTGTTTTTTTTTTTTTTTTCTCTGTTTGGAAGGGAAAACGACTGTTTGGTGGCAAACCTTCGGTTTTCCATTTTAGGAGGGAGGATGGGGAGAGGAGGGAGCTCTCCGTGGTACCGAGCGGGGCCGGGCCTAGGGGCTGCGAGTGCTTGCTGCTGCCGGGAGGGAGGGAGGCTTGTCCTGCCCTCCTGGTCCCCGCACATCCCAGTTATATAAAATACAATATAAATCGTATTTTATAGATTTTTAAATATTAGTTGTTAATTTATCAACAACTTCAATAAATATGTCTTAAATAAATATAGCTAGTGATCCCACAACTCTATACTGTTTTTTTCTTCTCTGTGTTTCAGGTCTTCATGGCTAGCTGGTGTTTTTTTGCAGCCCAGGTAGTACCCAGTGCTACTGGATAGTATTCCCAACCTCACTGCTTATTTTCCATCTCCTTTGGCCTCCTTGTGTACTTTTTCTGATGCTCTTCATGCAGGCTTCAGTCAGGTTTCAGTCAGCAGCACAGCTGAAGGTGTGCCACGATGCAGTTTGCCCAGCCCGGGTATGAACACTCACAGCTTCTCTCAACATCTGTGATGCCCTTGCTGGCTTTCAGCAGAAGCCTTTTTCAAGTTCAGGGTTCATAGAATAGCCAGTGTTGGAAGGGCCCCACAAGGACTATTGAGTCCAACTCCTGGCCCTGCACAGGACAACTGCAAGAGGAGCTGTGGCTTGTTCTCCTTTCAATATATTCTTTCCTTAGTCCTTTGTTCAAGAGATTTGCTTTCTTTTCAAGTTTGCTTTCCAGACTCAAGTGAGGTTCCCTGATAGCTATGAGAACATTTTCTAAGTAGCTGCTCTTGATGGCTCTCAGTGAATATGGAAGGAACTGGAAGTACATTTGATTATTGTAATAAAAGCTCTGTTGAGGAATATAGCTATTGACTGTTACTCTCTTGCCAGAGTATCACCTGATCTGTAGGACAGCTTAGCTGAAGCAGGCTGCTTTTAAAGCAAAAGAAAAATAGCCAATATTTTGAAGGTCATAGCTTTTGGAGTGCAGTGGTAGAAAGTAGGGAAAGGAATTTTTCTTCTGGTAGCTTTCAGTGTAGCAGAGCTCTTCAGCATTATTTATGGCATTGGCTTGGGTATTTGTGCATCTCCCTGGGTCAGGTTTGATATGTTGCTGTAGTCCAAATTGGACATTAATTGTAAAAATACAAAATAATACAAAAATTGTATTAATGGTTATTTTTACATGCAGTGGTACTTAAAATGCATACAAACACCTCTTGCTTCAGCAGTTGTCCTGGCAGCATTGCTACTGAATACTACTTTAATGTGTGTGCGGTGGGTAGTTTTGACTAAATGACTTTTGGATCTATCTTAGGGGGCTGCTGATGTTCTATTGGAAGATTTTGCCTCCCAGAGCTAAGTCTTGGTTTCTTGTATGGTGCATGTTCACAGTGCATAGGTTATCCTTTAGAGAACAGCCAACTCCCTTTAGTTCTGAATCAGTAGCTGCTTCTTCACTTCACAGAAAATGCATGCAGTATGTGCATATATTAAAAATACATGCATATGTATAATATTTTATCTTCAGTACTTTGTCCAGAATAAAAACTTCAGTCTAAAAATAACTACAGTAAAAGGTCACTAAAGTAGGTCCATAATCCAAAATCCACTCAACACGGAATTTTTTTTGGCATATGAACTGATAGACTCTTTGCTTCTATGGCTGAGATCTCTTAAGTAGTCCTGATGGCATTAAATGGCTCTTTCTCTCTGTGATTTTGTTGTCCTGAACTTGAAGAAAATGTTATGTCTTGAGTTATTTGCCCCCCTGGGTTGGTGTGCCAGGGGAACGGGGATTTTCCATCCTCTTACCTGGAGCAGGTGCACCACAGTCTCTGCAGAAGCAGTGCTGGTCTCCTTGGTAATCTGCTGCTGTTTTAAAATCTTGGAGACCTCTGGTGGGGTCATCCTTGCACCTTATGCATGTGCTACTGTAGATGTTGGGAGCAGCAGAGAGAGAGGAAGGATGTGGTGGTGCTCCAGGTATATGTGTGCCCTGTGAGATGGGGAGGATGGCAGCAGGCATCTTGGGTGGCTCTGCTTTGCCTGGAGTGGAAATACAACTGGGCAGGGATGACACAACTCTCTGGTCTCCAGCAAAATCACAGCAAGGGCCCCATGTCCCGAGTGAAGGCTGGTGTCTCTTGGATTTTTCTACCTTCCTCTGTAGCTCGTGGCTGCTTGGTGGTGGGTGCTGCCTGCCTGCTGCCTGCCTGCTGCCTGCCTGTGGCACACATGGAAGGCTGACAGCTCTGCCCTTCTCCTGGGTCCACCCAGATATGCTTTCTGGAAGGCTGTAGAAGAATAGATGTGCTTGGGGCTAATCCAGTGGACTTGCTCTGCCAACATTTGCAGCATGTATCAATTCTGCCTGAAAAGCATTGACTATTTCTTGCCTTTGATTCTCTACCGTTCTCCCTTCCAGGACTGATAATTGTTTCCTTTTTCCCTTTCCCCCTGTATTTGTACAGTCATACTCTGATTTGTTCTAGACTGAGCAGCTCTTTAGGGTACTTCTCTCAAGCTCCTTGTGCCATGTATCACTCTAGTCTTTTTCTGTTTGCCTTCTGCTTTGATGTGATTCTGATTTGCGAGAGGTAGCAAAGCTCGTCAGGGTCATGGTAGGCAGGGTCAGGGTATGCACAGGCTGCCCTGAGAAGCTGTGGCTGCCCCATCCCTGGACATGTCCAAGGCCAGGTTGGACAGGGCTTGGAGCAACCTGAGATAGTTGGAGGTGACTCCACCATGGCAGGATTTGACCCTCATCATTAATGAGATGAGCTTTAAAGTCCCTTCCAACCCAAACCAATCTGGGATTCTATGATTTGGAACTTTTGTCACTTAGTCATTAATTTTTCCCCTCTAAATAGTTTCAGGTTTGTCTTGCTGGGAGATTCTTTGGGGCTACTTTGTGTAAATAACTTATTAGCTAAAACAGATGGAAGTATTTCAACTCCCATTTGTCTTGTTTTCTTCAGCTATCAAAAACAACTTTAATACTGAGCTTTTCAGATAACCTAACATAATTTGCTATTTATCAATTTTTGTCTGAACTCAAAAAAGCTAATGAAAGTTTATGTATGAGTTACCTCCCAACATCTCAGCCCTTGAGGGCAATACATCAAATCTGTCTGATGTAGTCTTGAGTCACTGTCTTGATACACTCACAAGTTTTGGTCCACTTGCCCTCTGATGTGGTTTTTGCTCTAGGGGGATCTTATTGCTCCCTACATCTCCCTCACAGTTGGTTGTAGCCAGGCAGGGATAGATCTCTCAGAAAACATGTGACAGGGCCAGAGGAAATGGCCTCAAGTTGTGCCAGAGCATGTTTTGATGGACTAGTAGGAAAAATTTCTTCACTGGAAGGGTGGTCAGGCACTGGCACAGGCTGTGGAGTCACTCCAGATGGTGGAGTCACCATCCCTGGAAGCATTCAGAAGGTGTAGATGTGGCACCTGGAAAGATGATTCAGTTGTGAACATGGACATCCTGTCTTAAGAGCTGAACTCAATGATCTTAGAGGTATTTTCCAGCTTTATTGATACTGTGATTCCATGTGTGAGTAACAGGTCCTGACCTGTACCTGGTCATGCCAGCATCTTCCCTCTCTCTTGCTCTCTTCCTGCCCTATCCAAAATCTTACGGGTGTTTTCCTTGCTTGTCTTGTCAGACTCTGGGATGTATTAGTTTCTTGAATATGAAGGTGGTAAATCTCATTACTGCACAACGTGGCTGAAAAATGTCTAATATTCTGTGATGGCAAACACTCTGCCCACACACCTGAGTGGTGATGGCACTCAGATTTTACACCATAAGTGTGGTTGGTGGTGTGTTGTTTTTTGTGTTTGGTTTCCTTTTTTTTTTTTTTTATTGTGCGTGTTTGGTTTGTTTTGGTTTTTTGGAGTTTTTTTTGTTTCTTTAACATACAGTAACTTGATATTGAATAATTCAAGGCACTGCTCTAGAAGTTGCAGTTTGAGTCAGTCTTTAGTTGGAGAGATCACTGACAGCCAGTTTCATGCCAGATCCTGAGGAAGGCTTCCAGGATCTCAGAAGACTGGCGGAAAGTCAAGGTGCATCAAAAGTTAGCTTGAAGTTCTTCAAATCTGCTCATATTTTAGTTGGAGAAAAGCAGAAATGTGACTGTAACAGTGAAATGTAACACTCATATTCTTAGAAGTCCAGCAGCTTGTTCTTCCTAAAACATTGTAGGGATGAGACAGATATCAAAATCCTGGAAAGTCACCACTGTGGAAATGCAGACTGTCAGTGAAACTTGAGTCACAAACATGGGGTACTTCTAGTTTAGCTTGCTACTGCCATGCTCCCTCTCTGGGACAGCCTCAGAGTGGGTCTCTGTGGAGAAGAAAACTCAGTTTAAGATGCAGTTACTGTTTTTTTTTTTGGCTCCCTGCTGCACTGGCACACTTAGTGTCTTTTCCTTGTCTGGTGTATTGGGGTGAGAACCACCATGTATCCTTGCTGTGGTCTAGTCCCATCCCTGCATCGCTCCTCTGTAGTTTCCAGCTCTGCCCAAAGCACAAAATTAATATCCGTAGAGAAACAGCAAGGAAGCAACTGACCTGGAAACATGTTTTCCAGCTAATGCAACCCTTTGTTGGGAAAGCAGTGTGATTAAGGTTTTTTCAACAGTTTTTTAACTTCCCTGTGCATGGAGTTCCTGTAAGGTGCAAGTGAAAGCTAAAGGAATAAAGAGCTCTAAAGCTCTTCCACGTTACATGCATAACATACATTTAAAAAATAATATTAGCTTGGTAAAAAAGGCTGTTGGTGGGTGCCCTGGCTTTGGGTGCACTCGTGCAACCCATGATTTTTTTTCCCCGGTATAGTTTGTGCTTTCTGGCATTTTGTGCACAGCAGAATCACCTTGTTGTGTATCTCCCATGGGAGAAGCTGTTGGCGAGCTGCAGGCTGATGGAGAATGGTTGGCATTGGGAGGCAAGGGATAAGCCCAAAATTCCCCCTCTGCCCTCATGGGACTCCAGCTGGAGTACTGTGTCCAGGTTTGGGGTTCTCAGCATGGGATAGACATGGGCCTGTTGGAATGGCTCCAGAGGAGGCTTTGGAGATGCTCCAAGGGCTGGAGCCCCTCTGCTCTGGAGACAGGCTGGGGGAGCTGGGTGTTCACCTGGAGAAGACTCTGGGGAGACCTTAGGGCCCCTTCCAGGGCCTGAAGGGGCTCCAAGAGAGCTGGAGAGAAACTTCAGGCAAGGGCCTGGAGTGAAGGAGAAGGGGGAATGGCTTCCCACTGACAAAGGGCAGCATTAGATGGGATATTGGGGTGAAATTCTTGGCTCTGATGGTGGAGAGGGCCTAACACAGGTTTCCTAGAGAAGCTGTGGCTGCCCCATCCCTGGAAGTGTCCAAGGCAATGTTGGACAGAGCTTGGGCATACCTGGGATAGTAGAAGGTGTCCCTGCCCTGGAAGATGTTCCCTACTGGTGGCAGGGGTTGGAATAAGATGGTCTGTAAGGTCCCTTCCAGCCTAAACCATTCTGAGACTTTATGAAATGTGCACAATCAGTGACTCCGTTAAGCCTTTTTTCCAGCTTGTGCATTTTACCTTGGTGCACTCTTTACTGAAGTTGCAGCACGCTCTGCTACTGTTTTATCTTCATCTCTGGGCAATACTGCAGTCAAGTTGCCTCTGGTCCTCAAAATTGAAGAAATTTGTTGTCTGGGCTGCGTAAGATGTCTTTTCCTGCAGTGATTTGTGTGTGTCTGTCTTTGCCTCTTGAATCTTTTCAGCAGGTGGGGTGGTTTAAATCTGTCATGTCACTTGTCTTCTGTCAGGTGCTGAGAGGTCTCTTTTTGTTCTGCTTTTAAATCCAGGAATAAATCACATTGGTCCTTGAGGCTTTAGGCATGGTCTGGGAGCTCCCAGTGAAGGGTGTATCACAGCAGGCATGGCTTAGTATGCACACTTCATCCCAGCCATGCTAGTTCCCAGTCTGTCTCCCAGCTTTGTCAGCAATCTCTTGTTACACCAAGGAGGCTGGAGGCAGCGGCACAACCATCCCAACCTGTCTTTGAGAGCAGAGGTCTGGGAATAAAGTGCCTTGTTCTGGCATTCCTGAAGCAATAAACTTTATTTAGGGACTGTGGAGAATGACTTCCCACGGTAACAGCCAGAGAAGGTGCTCATATGTCCTTAACATAATCTCATGGTTTTGAACACTGTTAAACTGAGTGATAATTATTTGGCATCTTTTATTAAACATTGATTTCTGAGGCATTTTTTCCAAAGACTCATGCTAAGTACAGTGTTCACATGAATCTAATCTTTGCCCCAGGGTAGGAGTGAGACTGAAAATAATCAAGTCTGCTTTGTTGTGAAGGCTGGAAAATACCACTGCTGTTCAAAGGAAGAAAAATTTGCATTCCTCTAGTAGGTGCTGCATATATGTAGAACAACCTTGAAGGAAGATTTGCAGGTTGGTTTTTTTTTAATGTGTTGAGCTAAAAACCCTGGTTGATCACTGTAGCATTGAGAAGAGCTTTCAGCAGTTTTATCAGTTGGTGCAGCAACACCTGCTTCAAAGTGGGGCGTCTTCCAGTGTCAGAATTGGTCAGTGTGGTGGGATGGGTGGGTTGTCCTGTCTCTGCTGCTCCTGTAGCCTAAATTCTTGTCCACAACTTGTCTGTAGTAAAAAATTTACAACTTGTTTTTGTTTGGTTTTTTTTTAGCTGTTGTCTAAAAACTACTCATGACGACTGATTACTTAAATTCTGTTGCCTTTTAAAAGCTGCTGCTTAGTCTGGAGGTTGCACTGTTGGACTGTTTCAGTTTAACTAATGTTTAAAGCAGCTAAATGAGTAATGTAAATGTTTAAACACTAGCTAAAGTGAAATCATCAACAACAAGATTAAAGCCTAAGCTCCCCTAAAGAAATGTATGGTAATTTTGCTCATGTTAATAATTCCTTTGGCTTCAATCACCTTCTCTTCTAAGGTAGCTGCTCTTATACATGGGAGGATCCTGTAAAAAGAGGAGTGGCATTAAAACCTTTGATTTTGAAACAATGTTGTTTCGGTATCAAAATTTTGTGTTAAGGCTTTAGGATGCCAAATGTACTAGTACACCAGTGAAGATAATTTTTCAAGCATAGGAGATGGAAAAATTAAAAGTTAGAAGTGAAGGGCTTCTTGCTGATCCTATGCAAGTATGTGAAGCCATTCTTGGTGAGAATATTTGAAAAATAATTTACTGTGTTTCTTCCTTAACTTTTTTTGGATAATTGTGTGTGCTAGAATAAATGATGAACATACATTGGTTTGATTCCTGCAGTAAAAACTTGGATATTACTTGATGGAGTAGCATTTTTTTTTTAATCCATAGATTCCTGTTGCTTAATAGCTGCTGAATTTTCATGGCTTTTGAAGTGTCAGTGAACTTTGTTTCAGTGTCTTGTGTATAAAAAGTACCTGTTTGTAAGTTCAAAAAGAGTTTGTTTTATATCAAGGGAAGGAGAAGCATATGACAGTTTGTATCATGTATAAACTGTACTTTTTTTTCCAATTCCATCAGCTATGTCCTTTTTTTCCTGAACTTTTTTTTTCATTGTGGTGGTACTATTTCTAATAGCCTTGAAATATTTTCAGCTGATCTTAAAAAAGTTAGTATTTGAAGATACTCCTATGGCCAGCATGTTGTGTTCTTCAGATGATTTTCAAGTATCCTTTGCTGCCCTGGGAGAAATCATGGACGTGTTTCTGAACTTTTTAGGTTAAATTAACTCCCTAGTAAGGGACAAAGAATTGGTTTATTGAATTTTTTGCAAGGTAACAATGTGGAGATGCTGTGGCATAGTGCTGAGCTCCTCGAGGAGGCCCTTCTGGCAGGCTCTCCCCACAGAAGGTGTTGGGTAAGCATGTCATGACTTGAACAAGCCCCAAAATTGCCATTTGTCACTGGACAGAGCCAGGTAGGACATGCTGGAGATCACAGCTTTGTTCCTGATTTTATAACATAGTGGTATTTCCCTTTCTTTGTTGTTTAGAGTTTTTACAGGTTTAAGGTGTTAAAAGTCTCAGTTTTTCCTCCACCTGTCTATCGCTCACAGTATAACCAAAAGAATTACTAAGATAAGTTTTTTTCATTAGTTCTTAACCCTGGCTGATTCTTTCTCTGTAAAACTCACTGCAGCTGTCAATATGTAAGGACTTTTGGTACTCAGTGGTAAATTTAAAGTCTTGATTTTCATGGATTGTTTTTAGTTTGTTTGGGAATTATCGACTGGAGTAATGCATATAAGGAAGATAATGTGAAATATAATTTAACCCGATGATATACTAATATAAAAACTTAGTTAAAAGCTATTAGCAGTGTGTTTTCTCAGGATTGATTGTAATTTTAAACAATGCTCACATAGGAAGAGAATTATCAAAACCTTGTTTTTAAAACATATTTTTAGTGTTTTAGTCTTAGGTTTTCACATCACACCTAATTTATAGCTCATATTCCAAGAGTTTGGAAATTTTTATTGTGGATATGGGAACACTAGGTTGGGACTTCGACTCTGAACTCAATATTCTGGGCATTTTTCCTTATGTATGCTAAGAAGTGTAGCATTTACATTAATCTTTTATTGGAAAATGCCACCATGAAGTGTTGGGAAATTGAAATATCTTAATAAAAAGCTGGGATCGAATTGCTGCAATATGCTAGTTTATGGACTTTAAATATTATGTGAGATCCCTTTTTGACCAAACTAGTTTAAGACCCAAGATGTGCAGCCATGGGATTGTGTTGTGTGGCTGTGCTCTGTGTAACTTGAATTCAGTGCAGGTTTCTGCAGGGTACCAGCACCCTCTTGTGGGCTGTGTGACTGTCATTTTGGAACCGTGTTAGCATAGTCTTCTCTTCACACTGGTAAGGCCCCATCAGTATTTTTTAGAACTGGGAGATGGTCTGTTAAATTAAAGCTGTCTGTTCCTGATCCAACTGCTCTGCCTATTCGTGGAAATAAAATTGCTCACAGCATCCCTGTTATCCTGTATCCTCCTTAGAATCAGAATCACTGAAAGATTTGGGTTGGAAAAGACCTTAAAATTGGGGGTTTGTGTGTTTTACCCTACATCTGCCAGTTGTTTTCCACCCCACTGCTGGTAGTTGAAGGATTTTCCTTTTTTTGCAGTCTGATGTCAGTGGGATCAAGAAAGTGGCGTTTGGAAAGGGGTTTGTTGTATGAGGGGCCTTTTATATGGATTAAAATTAATCCCTAAGNTTCAGGATAAGTTGGCTATGGTACCACAGATGTTTATTTTGGTTTTAAACCATTATTTACTGCATTTTCACTGATCCTCTCTCCTAGAAGGTGCAGAGATTGCAGATTGAGTTCTACTGCATAACTGCTTGTACCTTAGGGATGTTTCTTCTGACTCCCCCAGTAACAGCCACCTTGAGTCTTGATTTCTTCTTTTAAATTTTTTTTTCCCAACCAGGAATGTCCAGAATGGTTTTTGCTGGGGTTACAAAAGACTTGGTTCTGGGACTGTATATCTGTAGTATGGACTATTTATTTTTAGAGAATCAGAAATTTGTCCCTTTTAAGGTCAGAAGATGCCATTAGTAATGCACAAATTTTTAAAGAACCAAGCAATTGACTGGATTTTTTCTTCTTGCAGGTTGCAGAATCAGCATGTGTCTCCAATAGTTAAAAAGGTAAGCACATTGTATTTGCAAACTTGGAGCAGGATTCTCTGTTTTCTGATTGATGCATTTGGCTCATAACTTGGAGGAGGAGAGACTTCATCTTAATGTATTTGAACACTTATTTAGTACTTTATTGTTTTATCTATAACTTCTATTTTTGTGTGGAATCTAAATCCTTCACAATTATTGGATCAGCAGCTTGAAAATTGCAAGGATATTGGTTAGAAATATCCAAGGGTATCAAGTTGATACTAGAAAAACTTAGTTACCCTTCTGGGTGCAAATTTGTATCCAATACATATTAATAAAGTAAATAGGCAGAGCTGACATGTAGGACTTGAGAGTCTGCAGAGTGTTTGAGCAAAGCATAATAACTGATTTTGGTGGAAAAGAGGAAATAAGCCAAATTTTTAAGTCTACCTCCTAATCCCAACCATCAGCCTACCTCTATGACTTTTTTTTTTCTTTTTATGGAAAAGCTTCAAAATATCTGAGTCTCTTTTAACCTCCTTTAAAACTATTTTAGATTTTTCTTCCAATGAGCTGTTATTTTCCATAGCACTGGATAGCTGTATCATTTATCTTTTAAATGATGTTGAAAATACTAATATTACTTACTGGGGGGGGGGTCTGCTCAGTTTTTCTCTCTGAATAGTTACCACTTTTGCCTTGGTAGCACACAGTTTCTGACAGTTACAGGTACTTCACATGCAGAATCACCAGGTTGGAAGAGACCNAGCACAGCTTAACTTGAGGAGTCCTTCATAAAAAAAAATAGGTTAAAATGAGATGTTCAGTCCTAACAGTAATCTGGTAAGAAGGTTAGAGACAAAGAAATACATCTGCAAGCATCTGAAGTTACTTCTAATTGGGAGCAGAGCTCTAAACTTCCTTGGTTGAGGGAACAGTAGATGTCATTTCAATATTTATGTAACAGCAGATGGTGCTGTTGGAATGGATTTAATCACCTGAGCAACAGACTCAAGGATGTTTTGGTGCATGGGGACTTTAATGTGATATATATTTAAAAATTTATTGTATGATACATGATAGATAAAAATATGCTTTATATATATATAAAATAGGAGCTGCAGCATGGCCTCAAGCCTCCTGCTGCCAGGGAACCTGATGGGAAGGGACTAGAGATGCCACAGCTGCAGGGTCACAAAGTTGGGTTCACAAATCCTTCATGACAAAACTCCATCTGTCACAAGCCATAAATCCATGGCAAAATAGACTGGCTTTGTTCCACTGGACTAGATGGCAGAGGGGAGAATTGAGGAAATGCTGAAGTTTTCCATCAGTCTTGCTGTGTTGCTTCTGATCTCACCTGGGTTAGTTTCTCTGGGATTTGGGTGGAATATGCTTGAGTTGTTTAGTGTCTCTGCATTCCTGGTTCAGTGATGCAGGTGAAATGGGAGCATTGGAGATGGGTAGATCCCAAATTCCACCTGGGAACAGCTTTCTCTTTGGAGAGAAGGCAGCCCATTTTCTCCTTGATGCCTCAGTGGGTATCAAATCTGTGAAATACAGGATGTTATGGGTTTTATTGCTTCCAGTGCACACATTAACACTGAATGCCATAGTTTTGTTCTGTGTGCAGCATTTACTTGCTTGGTCTTGGTTTTCAACCTGCTTTTGTCTAATCAAGTGGACATTATAATACATTTAAGGATATTGAGTATTTAACTTTGTACATATTCTAGGGTTGTTCAACCTGGAGAAGACAAGACAAGACTCTGGGAGACCTCACTGTGAAATTCCAGTACCTAAAGGGGGCTTATAGAAAAGAGGGAGAGTGACTTTTCATGTGGACAGATATTGATGAAGGAAGAGGAAATATTTTTAAGCTATAAGAGGAGAGATTTAGATTAGAAGTGAAAAGGAAATTTCTCTCTGTGAGAGTGGTGAGGCCCAGAGAAGCTGTGGCTGCCCCGTTGCTGNTGCAAAGAGGTGAGCTTTAAGGTAGGTCTCTTCCAGCTCAAACCATTGCTCTGTGATTTGGTTCTATGATTTTTTTTATTTCCTAAAACTGTTGTTAATGTTACACCTGCAGCAGGTCACCAAGTTTCTCTGCCAAGTGCACTGTGTCTGTTCTTTAGACAATAGTCAGAGTTTAGAGAACTTTTTCTCTCTTCAAAGCTGTCATCCTTCAAAGCCTTGTCTTAGGCCTCCTTTCTGAGGGTCATACCCCAGAGTCACTGCCTTGGGGAGCAGAGGTTGGTAGAGTTAGGAGCTGCTTTGGAAGGGAGGGCTACAGAGGTGACCTGAAGTAGTCTCTTTTCAGTCTTTACATCAAATTTTGTGAATCAAATCTCTGACAGGTTAGGGCAGATAAAGTAATCATTAAAAGCAAAATCACTTTTGACTTCAGATAGCTAATGCAGCATCTCTTTCCCTAGAAGGAAGGAGAAATGCACATTGTTAGGTATCACTTTCTTGGTCATGCTGCAAACAAAGTGGTAAAAATTTCAGCAGCTGAAGGAATTGTGGTGAAGAGCTCAGTAGTTGCACAGGCTGCTCTTTGCATTTTACAAACTGCTGTTTTCTCAGAGATGCAAAATGAATTCTCATTCCTCTAAGGGTTTTTTTCCCTTTTCTCTCTTTGTCAGTGTTGCAGTTCCTTCAAAGCTGTGTTGATGTAGATACCTCACCCTCCATGTCCTTGGTGTATCACGCACAGCTTATTGTGTATTGAAATATGAAAGTTGGCCTGAAACTGTTAATTAGTGTGCAAAGCAGCACACCAAATTAGGCGCAGCACTAGTTTGGGGAGTTGCTCTTAGATGGGACTCCTTTCCTCCTGAACTTCTTGGTGGTGAACGTGTGACTGTGGCATGACTATGGTATTGTCCTGGATGACTTTTGATGGCTTGTTCCTCCATGGTTAGTTCTTTGTAAATTGTGTCAACTGAGCTCAAATGATCCTGTTGCTCTTTCTTCATTCTCAGAGAAGTAGAGTCCAGTACCATGGATGCTGAAGTAGAACATTGGTTTCTTTGAAGTGAGAAAGTTTGAAGCTTTTAGTGCTTAGGCTTCAGACAAAAATAGTCACTCAGCCTCTGCTTTCCATCACAATCTGGAGATATAAAAGCAGTTATCTGGGATCTGAGGAATGAGTGCCAGCAGGTGTAGAGCTCCTTGTTAGCACATCAGCCTAGTTCCAGTGGTAAGCTGGAGCATGTTAGCTTTGGTTACTGAAGTACTGCTAATATAAGATGCCAGTGGCAACGTTTTTCAAAAAATGCCAGCCTTGGATAGTTGTCAAGATGTGATGGTGCATGTAAGTCATCTGCCAGAGATGATCTAGATTCAATCATGTGCTGTGTACTGCGAAATAAAGGTCTGAGAGCAGCTGGAGGTGACTGGTCAGAGAAATCTCATCTCTGGAGTAACAGACTGAAGAAATCTGTGGAGCTTGTCCCTGTGGCATTCCCTGCTGTAAAGTGCTTTTTTGTCCAGTGAGGTTTAATCTGAGGGCAGGATTAAAGGATAGCTGCAACCCTCAGCCTGTGCTGATGATCTGTAGGATCTACAGGATCAACATATGTTTGTTGGTCGCTCAGATGGGGAAAAAGGTGATACCACATTATCCCATAATGTCATGTGTTACTTTTTAGTTTATGAAAAGGCTGTAAAATACCACAGGTAACGTTGACAGTAGCAGGCCTGTTGGTCAGGCCTGATAGAAACCCTTGTATGGACTAAAGTATATTTGAGATTGGCATATTTATGTATTCCTGTTATTTCCAAATATATTCTGTACCTTTTGAGGTAGCGTATGAAATGGGAACATGAGAACATCTGAAAGCATCTTGTTTCATGCACTAGGCTGTATAAATATTCCCTTGCTTATGTCTCTCCTTGTTTCTGAGCTTCAAGACTTAAGAGTTGGCCTCTTTTATTAATAACAAAATAAAATTAATTTGTGCCTTTCCACACCTAGCAGTGAGGATGTCTTTGACCTAATCCTTCTAAGAGAACTGTCCTTCTTGCCCCTTCTGTGTGACAAAGGGTTAATTGTCACGTGTGCCTCTGGCAGTAAGGGTGAGCAGCATCCTCCACTCATCTTTGTTCACTGGACTGTGCATCAGTGCACTCCAGGGTTCCAGGGGCTGGGCAGAGGAAGCACAGGGATAAACCTCCTTTTGGGAGTACCTTGCTGCTGCTTTGGGAAGGGGTGGCACAGGTGCTAGAAGGTGCATGGCATCACATCCAGCCATGGCTCTGGGCATGGGGAATCTCTGCAGCACAGCCCGACTGCACTGGAAACGCAGGAGAATGAAGCGCTCTGAGAGGAAAGGTAGGGCTTTAACTGCTGCTTTGAAATGCTGGAACAAAGGAGTCCCTGGAGGGGTGGTGGTGTGTTGTAAACATAGTTTTCATGTGAGGTTTGGACCTCTTTGCTCTGTGCAACTTCAGTGTTTGCGCTTTGGACTCATAAGGAGTTCAGTTTGTCAGAAATACTTTGAGCAAGATCCGTTTCCCAATGTTTTATTTCACTTGACTTTCAAAGTTTGGAAGGAGAGGACTTTTTAACAAATATGCAACTTCTTTAAAACTGCAGCTTTCTGACTTACACTGTTTTCTAATAGTTCTGTGTCATCTATCAGGTTAATAGGATTTTTTGCATGTATGCCATTTGCTGAATGTAAAATGTTGTTGGCTGCTGAATTTCCCTTTCAAGACATACTTAGGTTTTCTCTCAGTAATGAGAATAAGCCAAGATAACTCTTAGGGTCTTTCACAACTCCTTTTGGCATGCAGTTGGGATATTCAAACAGGAGAAATGCAGGTTATCTCTAAGTCCTCATATGGTGTGTACTTGCTATAGCTACCTTTTACCTAAAAATCTCTCAAGAAATCTCCTGTGGAAATAAAGCCAAATTCTGTTGTGTTGGCTGCTGCATTTTTAAGTCCTTCAATGGTCTTCCTATCTTTGGAACTACTCTACAGGAATTAAAGACTTAAAAACCAGGAGAGGATTAAAAGTGTACTTTTTCCTGGCTCCACGTAAATTAGCATACATTTAGGTACTGTTTTCCTGTTTGATATGGCTGCCTTTTAATGCATCTAGGAAAAGAAAGGTTTTTGTAGTCAGAACATTTCAGGGTGTGCTGCTATGCAGAATCCCTTGGCTTCAGTGAAGGAATTTAGGTAAG
>VZUA01043418.1:25969-41203 GCA_013401035.1 Horornis vulcanius
TGAAGTCCTTTTGGAAGGTGTCCTTGCTCAGATGCCCCTGACCATTACCTAACCTCTTGTCTGGAGTCTTTGTGTCTGTAGGACCTCAGATGTTCCTGGATGTCAGTTGCTAAATGCATTATTTACAGGCAGTGAATGGGTTTATTAGTGCAGTTTAGCTGCTTGAGTAAAAGTTTGGAAGGTCAAAGAAGCCAGAAATGCTCTTCCTTCTTCATAGTGAAATAACTGAATCACTAATCATTTCAGAAGTAATCAAGCATGCCTTGGCAAGAGAGGAAGCTTTTTTTGTAAAGAGCAGCCTGGGCTCAGAGTCCTTTTTGTGAAAAAAATCTCCCGTATCTTTCTGAGGGCATACATAGGTTCTATTTATATGGAAGGACTTTGAAAAACTTTTTTTTCTAATTATCAAATTCTCTATCTTAGAAAGCCAGGTGGAAAAAAAATCCATGGATTACAGTAGGAAGAAGTTTAGAAAATAGATGTACTCAGAGTACTGAGTACATTCTCTCTGCCCAAGTCAGTACTGTTTCCTACACATTATTCATGGAATCATAGAATTTTAAGGGATTGGAATGGACCTTACAGATCATTCAGTCCCAGCTGTGGGCAGGGACACCTCCTACTACACCAGCTTGCTCAAGGCCATATCCAGCCTGGCTTTGAACAGTGCTGGGGTTGGGGCATCCACAACATTTCATACTGTTTAAATATATGATCCATTCTCTTCCCAGTATTTTTGATTTGAAGTGGGTGGTTGTTAGAAATTAGTTGTAATGGAGATCAGTTACTTGCATAAACCACACACAGTCTTGTAGTGATGTGCTTAGAGTAAGGGATGCTTAGCAGGCTGCCTTGGGAAGTGGTGCAATCACCATCCCTGGAATTGCTCAGGAAATGAATAGACATGGCATTTCATGCTTTGGTTCAGTGGGCATGCTTGTATTCAAAGGGTGGAGTTGATCTTGAAGGTCTTGAAGTCAGTGGTTCTACGACTCTTATGTTCTTTAGCAGAGTGATCTGGTGCAGTTGTGGGGGCTGGAGGAAGGACCTAAGTGCTGCTAACTGTACTCGTGCATTTTTTTTTTATAAAGAAAGGATTAGGAAAAAAGGTGAGCATTCTTTATATGCCAAGAGTAGGCTAACTCTTAAACACATATGGTTAAAGCTTGAAACAGAGAGCTTAGTGTCATTTGGGTGTATAACACTGAAGGATTGCATCTCTTAGGTGCCTTCTGGTTCTTCTGTCAACTGTCCTTGGCTGTTATCTTCCTTGATGCTTTCAGAATCTGTTTTAGCACAGTTACTGAAATTATTTAAAAAAAATTATGCAAATAGAGTTTCTGTTTGCCTCTGCTTTTAGCAGAGAGGAACTTGCCTTTTCTCTCCTTCAGGCTGTGGAATGAGGTGCAGATAATGCAGCTCCTCGGGAGGGTTTATCTATGGTGTGGAAGTGTGGGGCAGCTCTACAGCCTTAGCTTGGCTCACCTTGATAGAAGTTAAACCAGAAATTGTTCAAGTCCTTTAGTCCCTGAGTACAAAGTGGTGCTGCAGGAGTAACTGGAGCCGGTGTGCTCATTAAGGTGATAATTATTTACAAGTCCTGTTGATTACAGTCAACTCATTTCCTCTTGTTACAGTGGAGTGTGCTGATATTGTGCAATGCAAACTGTCTCGGGGTGGGCACAAAGGGTTTTAAGTCGATGGGGTGACATCAGGTGTGTGTTCAGTCCCTAGTGGGGTTCCACAGGGCTCTGTTCTTGTCCCTGTGCTCCTCAACATCCTCATAAACAGCCTGGAGGCAGGAGTCAAAGGAATACTAAATAAGTTTGCTGCTGATACTAAATTGGAAGGAGCTGTTGACTCCCTTGAGGGCAGNAACCCTTTAACAAATGTCCATAGGCCCTATAGAGACCTCAATGAATTTAAGGGCTGGGCTGTCACCAACCGTAAGAAGTTTAATAACAAGGGCACGTGCTGGATTCTGCACCTGGGGTAGGGCAACCCTGGTTGTGTGTGTAGAGCAGGACATGAGAGGAATGAGAAGCTATGGAAAGGAACCTGTGAGAGTCCTGTTTGATGGCAAGTGGAGTCAGCAGGCCCCTGGCAGCCAGGAGGGACATCAGGCACAGCAAGGGCAAGGGAGGAGATTTTCCCACTTTGCTTTGGGCTGGTGTGGCCTCACCTTGAGTCCTAGGGACAGGTCTGAGCACCACAATATGAAAAAGACATGAAGCTATTAGAGGTTGTCCAAAGGAGGCTGTGAAGAAAGTGAAGGGTCTGGAGGGGAAGCTGTAGGAGGAGCAGCTGGGAGCACTTGGCTTGTTCAGCCTGGAGGGGACTCTGGGGAGACCTCATTGTGGGCTCATTCATCATCCCACCCTGGCCTTTGGCAGACTGGGGCTGCAACTTTCAGGCACTGATGAACATCTCAGTTTGAGGAGTGATCTTCAGTCAGGATTTACCCAAACAGCCCAATGCCAAGCCAGGGCCCAGGCTGCTGCTTTTAAAGGACATTTAAAACTTTACCTAACAAGTTGGTACCTTAAAGCCTAAATATCCCCCTCCCTGTTTTCCAGACAGAAGCCGTCTCTGCCAGCCAAGAAACCAGCAAAGACATTTCACAATGGATGTAGACGATGAAGAAAACATGAGTAAGATGTGTTTATTTGCATAGTAATAAACTCTGTAATAGTCTCTGAAAGTAATTTTTTTTCTCCCAAGCACAGGGGCGACTGCAAAGAAACTTCAGATGCAAAAATGAAAATACTTTAAATTGCAGTGAAGAAGAGTGAATTGGAGCTTTTGCATTAACAGTGTTTTCAATATGCTAATATAGTTATATCTTCTGTATTATACTTTATGCCTTACAGTATTTGTCTTACAGCAGCTGACTAATCAAAATATTTCCCTGTCTTGAACCAGCAGTGAAGAAGGGAGGGATAATATCAGTAGTGTCTATGCCAAGGGTTAAGTACCAGTAAGGAATGAGGGGTGAGATGAAAGGCATGGAGTTGAAGAGCATAATATAAAGGAGGGAGAGCAGAAAAGGAGAAAGGAAAAAGCAAAGGAGGAGGTGGAAAAGCTCTTTGCAGGTCTCACATGGTCTGATTATTCTCTTTAGATGCTGTTTGTCCCTACCCTAAGCTGCTGAATTGTTAAAGTGATTTTAAAGCACAAAAATAGTCAAATGAAGTGATCATCTTGATGCATGCTTAATGCAGCCAAGTGTGTGAGACTGCTAACTCTGGGGTATAATTAAGATCCAATAACTTATGAGAAAAGTATTCTCACTGAATCATTCTAAAATATTTTTACTGTTATTTGCCTTTTACTTATCTCTTTTTTTTTGTGACTCAGAGAATTGTTCTGTAGCTGCTGTGCTGTGCCTGACTGTAAATAATTGTACATTATTTTATAACAAATGTGCTTCTTTTTCCCCCAAGTGACAGTGTAAAGAGTGCATCTGGAAAAGGTGACAAAGCCCAGCAAATGGCTTTGGAGAAGAGTTGTATTTCAGTGTGGAGGAGTTAAAGAAAAATTTTAGAGGGAGATGAGGAATTTAGATCACTGTGTTAAAATAAACCAGTTAAACCCAAAATAAACATCCTCCCCCTCACCCTTCCCAAAAAAAAACCAAAACCAAAGCAAAAAATATACCTGAAATAGAATTCATCTTTTTTTCTTTAGTGAAACAGTGAACTCAACTGCAATATGCTTGGTATAATTTTCTTTTCCTTGATATATAAGAAATTAATTGAAAGGGATATTTTAACTGTTTCTAAAGGTGGCTTCCCTACAGTGGCCTTCAGAAAGTGTAATTGGATATTTCTCACAATTTTTTTTGATAAAACATCCCTTTTCTCAATAATGGTGTAGCTGAGCGTGAATAGAAGGTGCCTTCCTGAGCTGGAGAAGTATCATCTCTTTGTAGGAGCATTCTTTAATTCTGTGTCATTAAAAAAAAACCACTAAATTTTTGTCTGCTGCTGGGTGTTTCTGTGTGTTAGTGGGAAACCATTCAAGGAATTTATTTTGTCAGGAGCTTGGCTCCATGGAACTGTTAAGGGAATGTGTTTGTATAGCTTCAGTTTTGAGATGTCAGAACCTTGGCTGAGCCCAGTTCATCTAAAGTGCAAGATGACCTTCCTTTGTGTGCCCAATCAAACATCATAAATTTGAAATGTTACATCGTCTGATTTGGAGGGGGTTCAGAAATCAAAGTTTAAAATCTTAAGTTCTTTGCTTTGATTTGTGCAGAGATAGGGATTTTTAACTTTTTATCTCTCTTTACTTTTATATCTCTTGCAATTGTGAAGTGGAATATTAGAAGTTGCCTATTAAATCTTCTATTATTTTATGTAACTGCTTTTGGGAAAAGGTTCTTAAAGGAAGGTGAGCTATGCACTCTTTGTAGCCTGTGGTTGCATAACAAGAATTCCTCTGCAGAAGCCAGAATTAAGATGATTTTTTTTGGTTCAGATGAAATATAACAGAGATGATGTCATACATTTATAACTTAATATCTCTGAGAAAACAGTGTTTCAGACTTCAGTTTTTGGTGTTTTCCTTCTTTATCCTTTGGTCATAGAGATGCTTCAAGATATTTGGGGAAAGAGATGATTATTTAGAATGTTTTTGTTTTCTGTTGCTTTGCATGGCTGGTGCATCTGCAGCACTCTGAACACTTGGAACACAAGCATGTGACTCTCCTGACCTTTCTCTTTGATCTGTTTGCTCCTTTTCTAAAAGATGCTCTGAAGAGAGCATGTGTTTTTTTCTGCTTGTTTTTAAATGTTTTTCATTTCCCCAGGCCACTAAATGAGAGCAGCAGTATAAGGGGTAACTAGAACCATCTTTTGATTCAGCTAGGAGTCATTAAATTTAATTAATTGTGTTCCAGATTGGACAGAGCAGGGGGAGTGTTGTCTCTCAGCAAGCAGGTAATGGAAGGTCCCATGGATAAAGCATCTTAATGGCAGATGCTTTTTAATTACAGGGAATAAACCCAAAAATAAACCAGCATGTCCAGACAGAAGATTTATTTCTTTACTGGCATGAAAAATTCCCCATGCCTTTTTCCTGCTTTGAGTGTTCTTGGGTTTGAGACAAAATTGGGGGGACAGGACTGTCCTGCTGAAGCTGTTGGTGTCAGCTGTGATTTTTACTAAGGTGGCCTCCACAGACATAAGTCAGATATCTTGTTGAAGCTGCTAGCTACTTTTAATGACTAGAAAATACACCAATCTCATGAAAAATGTCTGGTTTTTAAATTGTGGGTTGTATAAATGTTTAAGAAAACAGGATCTCAGTCATCAAGTGTTTATGTATGTGTTAATTCTGCTTTAAAGCTTTAAATACACAGCAGACGTGATGGACTTCAAAGGGCTCTCTAAAGCACTTATTCCTTGAAAAATTAAATTTAAAGATTGGAAATATTAGAGATTTCTGTAAGATCATGCACAACATGAGATGTTTAATATTAGAATCATCAAACTTTAAAAGAAGTCAAATAAAACCCAGTAGATGCAGTAAGACTAACAGGTGGAGAATCAAAGAAAGCTAAGAAAGGGAGATGTTTCCATGGCATTTGTAATGAAGTGGTGAAGCACCTTGCTCAGGACATCGTGGATGCCTTGGGTTTATGGGGTCTTTAAAAGCCATTAGAAAACTTTTTTTGAGGAAAAAAAGCACATGTGGCTCCCTGCCCTGATCTCTGGGAGAGCCCAGAGCTGCAAGGCTGCCCTGGGGAGGGTCACTGTGTCCTTTTGCTGGTGTGCCATCCTCTCCTGGGGTGTGTTGGTGGCCCTGTCCCATGTGGGGAAGTGCGCAAGGTGAGGGAGAGCCAGGAGGGCCATTCCTATCTTCCCTGGAAGGGTGGCATGCCTGGAAAAGGCATCCAGGGAGAGGCTGGGCTGGAGGAGTTACTCCATGTCTGAACATGGACAAGATCAGAGGTGACATCTCTGACTTGAACAGGTTGTTGTTTTGACTCATCTTCCCAAGCCCTCAGGTAATCAGAGGGCCTCAGCACTGCTGGGCTGGACAGGCTGGTGAAAAGGACCCAAAGCATACCTTCACCTGAGAGGGAGGGAGGGAGGGACCTTTCCTTGCAGTCCAGCAGCTCTGTGGTTGACACAAGCACAGGTCCTTTTGGTTTCCATCACAAACTTGGATTTGGATCAACTCCACAGTTACCTCCTTTCCTGGTCTCTTGGTTTGACTCAGAATCAGCTCCCTACGTTCTTTCTCTCCAAGTTGCTTCCACCCTGCATGTTCTCCAAAGTTAACAAAGCCTAGTAGCTCTCAGGCAAGGAGTAGTTTTCCTCCCCTCTCTCTTAAGAAGACAAGGTAAGCCTGCAAGTTTATTTCCTGCTCCCTACAAGTCCCTCCTCTCTGTCAGGACATCTTTTCCCCTACCTGACGAAGGAGTTCCTCCAGCTGCCATGCTTATATACAAAAGTTTTTCTTTTTAATGTTCAGCTGGAATCTGTTCAACTCCTGTTTCCCTTCCGTGGTTTTCATATAAAATGAGATAAAACCAGAGACCATTAACTAAGTGTTAACTCAATGATTTCTGTTTAGCCTGAAAGCCTTGGTGGTTGATAACAAATACCTGATGCCAACCAATAAGGGCAGTGTTCCAGAAATGACATTTTAGATGAGATGTAAGAAACTCACTGTAAAGCAAAGATCTAAAAATTTCCTGCTTTGTTGTTAGATTCCTCCACCATAAATATATATTTTAATAAAGAATATATTTATGAACACTGTATTGACAGTTGTGGCCCTATAGCCTTCATTCTCCAGGCAATAGGTTTGTGGCTGAACAAGAGATACTTGATTAAATCTAGTAGATTTCTAGCAATGAAATACTTCAGAATTTCTATTCTTGAACAAATTTAATTGACTCAATTGCATGATCAGTACTGTACAATTTTTGTTGTGCTGCTGTGATTTAATGAAATGTGTTCTACTTTGGCTTTTTCTTTTGATCTTGTTTTTTCCTTCCTTTTTTTTCTTCTTCAAGCACCGAAAGGAGTAACCTATCGAGCTTTTGCTGGAGGATGTTATAAATGAAAATTTAGTAACTATTCCATCAGCTTTGTAACCTGGGCAAAGTGATGTGTGCATGATAGGGGGTTCTTAGGGAAGACTGAAAGCCTGACTGGAATTTGTCACTGTCCAAGAGAGCTTCCACCTGGTTTGTTCTAATTTTGGTGCCCATTTACCACCTTGGATCAGTGTAGATGTAATACAGATATACTGAAGTTTTGAAACTGGAGAGTTAAAAATACTCCATCTATTACATTTGCCTTTTCATTCACAAATGCCAGTAGAAAGCACAAATTAATTTCGTTAGTTTCTTTATCAGGGTGAAAATGAGGTATTTGAACTTAAAGCAAATTTAATTCCTTATATAGAGCTGTGACATATTACCCCAACTTTTATTTTTGAAAACAAATCATTAAATTAATATTATATTACCTTCCCTGCCCTCCCATAAAAATATTATTACTCTGAGTGTGCAACTTTTGTCACACTTCTACGTAGTCTTAGAGAGGATCTCTGGTGATTTTTGGGTTTGTAACTCTGTGACAGCAGTTTTCTTGACAAGAAATTATGCTTGTAAATGTTGAATAAGAGATTTTTTTAATAGAAGGCTGTGTGGAAATATATAGTCTTGTGGTCCTGCTGGCACAGTGGGCAGCTGTAATTCCTGAGAAAATTGGGATGAGGTGTAATCAGTGTTTAGAAAAGGAATGAAAAAACACTGAATTTGAAATATATGGAATAGCTAAAGAGAAACAAAAGCATTCAAACACTCTTCAGTCATGGTACCTACCAAAGAGCTGACTAATCTTTCATTGCTCTGAGCGAAGATTTTATTTATGTAGTTTTTCAATTTAAGGAACTAAGATCACTGCAGGGAAACAAGTAACATGACTAAACTGATAATAAAATAGAATTAAATACCTGGCTCAGAGTTGTGGTCTTAGGCATCCATTTTTACTAATGGTAGTTGTTTGTTTTGTGGGCTTATGTTGCTTTAGGTTATATTGCTGATTTAAAGCATTTTTGAGGCTAAATATAACCTACAATTGAAAATTTCGTTCCAGCATAATTAAAATGAAAAAGTTGTAGTGGTTTGTTGCTGTGCAGTTGTATCAACTGTGTGGTTTGAAAATTTGTATTTCTTGAATTATTGAGAGGTGGTGTTACGTTACCATCATCTCCAGTTGTATTGCAAAAATATTTAATGTGTGAGCACACATCACTTAACCAGTTACAAAGAGAGATAAAGGAATCTATAAATTTTGCATTTACAAGATCCTGCACCGAAGGCATTGTAAGTTACTCTTTCTGGGCACCGCAGGTTCGAGCAGCACCGACATTAAAGAAAACCGCAATGTGGACAACGTTCCCCCCAAGGACAGCGCTGGGCAGGGGCCTGGGGAGGGGACCCCGCTCTCCAACGGTGGTGGCAGCAGCAGCAGGAAGAGACCTTTGGAGGAGGGCAACAACGGCCATTCCAAATTTCGCCCCAAGAAGAGGAAGAAAGTGCCCGGCCCCGTTCTGCCAAAGAACGCCCTGATGCAGCTTAACGAGATTAAACCCGGTTTACAATACAAACTCCTCTCCCAGACGGGGCCGGTCCACGCCCCCATGTTTGTGATGGCCGTGGAAGTCAATGGGCAGGTGTTTGAGGGGTCTGGCCCAACAAAAAAGAAAGCCAAGCTTCACGCTGCCGAAAAGGCTCTGCGCTCCTTCGTCCAGTTCCCAAACGCCTCGGAAGCCCACCTGGCCATGGGCAGGACTCTGTCGGTCAACACAGACTTCACATCCGACCAAGCGGATTTCCCCGACACCCTTTTCAACGGGTTTGAGACGCCAGTCCCTTCCGACGCTTCCTTTTACCTGGGCTCCAACGGGGACGGGTCCTTTGGCTCCAGCGGGGACTACGGATTGCCATCGTCAGCCGTAGCCAGCGGCCTTTCCCAGTCCCCTCTGCCCCCACCCTCCCCCTACCCCACGGCCAGCGGGAAGAACCCCGTCATGATCCTCAACGAGCTGCGCCCCGGCCTGAAGTACGAGTTCCTCTCGGAGAGCGGAGAGAGCCACGCCAAGAACTTTGTCATGGCTGTGGCGGTGGATGGTCAGACTTTCGAGGGCTCGGGAAGGAATAAAAAGCTGGCAAAAGCTCGGGCTGCCCAGTCAGCCCTGGCATCCCTGTTTAACATGCAGCTGGACCAGACTCCATCTCGGCAGCCCATTCCCAGCGAGGGGCTCCAGTTACACTTGCCACAGGTGAGAAACCCTTTGGGCATTGTGGATGGCTTTGGGTAATGACCAAGAGGAGGTAAGTCATGTGTGTTGAATCAGTTCGAACAGCATTTCTGCTTCTACACGTGTGTGTCTGTGTCTGTATATATGTATTAGGTGGTTTATACAGTTACAGCTTCTGACAGCTGGTATTCTCTTGCACAGAGAAGAGGCTTTCTTTCTGATGCCATAGGTGAGAAAGAAATCCTTTGGGCATTGTGGATGGCTTTGGGTAATGACCAAGAGGAGTCAAGTCATGTGTGGTGAATCAGTTTGAACAGCATTTCTGCTTCTATAGATATGTGTGTGTATATATATATATAAAAGATATGTGTATGTATATATGTATTAAGTGATTTATACAGTTACAGCTTCTGACAATTTGTATTCTCTTGCGCAGAGAAGAGGCTTTGTTTCTGATGTTTTCAGCCTTGATCATGTTGTGTAAGAGAGCACCACTGCCAGCTTGAATTATGGTTTGTGTTGGGGAAGGATTGAATCACATCTTGCTCATCTCAGACAGCAAGACTTAGATGGAGTTCCAAGTGAGAGTTACTGCTTTAAGTAAAGTTATTTGATACAACAGTTTTTAGCAGAGAAGAAAATCATTCTTTCCTGCAATCAGAAATCGTTGCACGTCAAGGTCAGATTAAGTGAGGCTGTTGCAACTGCTAGTGATTTCCAGGGTGTGAACATGTTTCATGTGCATATATACAAGATGTGTGGTTAAATGGCTGTCATCTGAAGGGTTGTGTTCTAGGCAAATGAATTATTATGTGTATGGAAGTTACTTAGGCAAGTATATCTGCCTGGGAAATAATTTAAATCAAATAGTTAATGAACTAGGGAAAGTATCCAACGTACCAGACACAGACCAGAAATTTGAAGTCACTAGAATGGGGTAATTTTGAATTTTTTTTAATGCAGAAAAGTTCTCCCCTGTTTTCTTGTTTATGTTTCTTCCCAGTCAAACTACACCTATAATTGTTTGACTTCTGTCTTTCTACTGCATCTCTTGGGTCTTTTAAATGATACTATGTGCCCATCGAAATTAAAATATTTGTCTGTGAATTCTTTTGCAACTCTCTGGATATTATGAGAATTTCAAGGTTTTGACTTTTTCTATCTCCAAAAGATTGTTCTAGATTTCATTAAAATTCTGACATACTGTTCTCATTTGATAATGTGAGGTCAAAGAGTATAAGTAGATGTGACTCTTTTAAATATATTGTTTTTGACATTATGCATGTTTTAGAACTTGCTATATGGTTTCATTTTAACGTTGCACAATTTTTGTGTTGCTGATAAATGCTTCCTTCATCTTCAAATCCAGGATCATGCTGTTTTGGTTAGTTACGATTTCTTCAGTAGATTCAGTGATTTCAGACTGCATTCTCTGTTTTTAAATGTACTTTTGACCCCAGGCACCAAAAAAAAAAAAAATCACTGCTAGTAATTCTTGTGTTATTAGTTCCTGCATCAATAAAATGGTGAAAACTGGAACTGGAAGAGGGAAGTGTGAAAAACCCAAGCTGAACTTGGGAAAGCTATTACATGGGTGCTGCCTTATTTAGACCACATTTCAAGTAATTTTTTTTTATTCAGGGGCTTTTGATCAGCTTGTCATCAGGATGTCATTAAGCACTTCACTCTGTGCTTTGCTTTGAATTATAATCAGATGTTACTGGAATTACATTAGGTCTTTTACATATTAGTGATTTTGGTCTGGTATGTATTTAATGATTTAAGCATTTGTGGTGTTTTCAGGTCCTGCTTGATTTATCTTCTGTTAGAAGTCTGTGAGTCCTTAATTATTTTAGACATTGTTTACTGTGTAAAAACTGTTAAATTCAGAGATAATCCTAAAATGGGTGAAATCACAAAAACTGCAGAGTGCAGGGAATGATATAAATGAGGATAGGATTTGATACAACCAGTGGACAAAATAACATGTTGATCGAGTTGGAAAAAATGAAAGGTAGAAATATGGGAGGTGGGGGAAAATTCAAATACCAAGTGCTTAGGGGAAATAGAAGTACAGCGTGGTTGTGCCAGTGAAGATGTTGGAATTGACTGCCTGGGTGGCAGGTCCAAACCTGCCTGTGGCTCATCTGTGGTGGGAAGAAAGGAGTTGAGAGATGTTCCCTGTGATGGTGGTGGTCATGATCATGGCTGGATGTCTGTCTGTGACCCCACTAGATCTACTGAGAGCTGTAGGTGCCCCAAAGAGAGCTAAATACAGAAACAAGTGTGCAAAGTATCAAATGGTACAGAAGGGTTGCTGCAATCAAAAACTGTTGTGAAATGGGTGTGAGAATAATCTTAGGGTCTGTACAGGGGGTTATTGAGGGGCTGATCCTCTGGTTCAATTCAAACTTGTCTGCTTGGTCTGTTGTCAGGGATGAAGGAAGATTCCCTGCAGTGAGGAACATCTCTGTGCTGGGAAAGTGAGATAAACTCAGGAACACACTCAACATGTGCCTCAGAGTGGGTAAAAATGTCCCACTGAAAAAATCAGCAGTTGTGCACTTGGCACTTTGGCAGTGGGTGTGTTGGTATTGAGAAGATGGTTACACTTGCATTAGAGGGACTTGCCTCTCCAGACGAAGAAAATATTTGTATGGTTAGCTCTGCTTTGTGAACTGATCAAAAAAATCATAGCATCACAAAATGGTTTGGGTTGGAAAAAGCCTTAAAGATTGTTATTCCCACCCCCTGCCATGGGCACAGACACCTTCTGCTATTGCAGGTTGCTCCAAGCCCTACCCTTGAGCACTTCCAGGGATGGGGCAGCCACAGCTTCTCAGTGCCATGGCCTCACCACCCTCACAGGGAAGAATTTCTTCCCAATATCCCATCTAATGCTGCCCTTTGTCAGTGGGAAGCCATTCCCCCTTCTCCTTCACTCCAGGCCCTTGCCTGAAGTTTCTCTCCAGCTCTCTTGGAGCCCCTTCAGGCCCTGGAAGGGGCCCTAAGGTCTCCCCAGAGTCTTCTCCAGGTGAACACCCAGCTCCCCCAGCCTGTCTCCAGAGCAGAGGGGCTCCAGCCCTTGGAGCATCTCCAAGACCTCCTCTGGAGGGGTCTCACATCTCTGTCAAAGGTGACAGGGTGCTGTCCCTAAAAGAAGTCCTCAGGCCAGGACCAAATGCTTTGGAGTAAAACTGAGAGACGAACATACTGGTAGCAGTAATTCCCCAGTATGTGCTTCAAACCTTCAGCAGCCCAGGCTGCTGGTGTCCCTCAAGGAAAAGTTTTCCATCAGACAGTGGGATCCTGGTGGTTGGAGCTATCACCTCTTCAGGCCACTAATGGCTTCTGTTATGGATAACAGCTGATATGGAGGCTTTTTTTCCTAATGTAATTTCCTCAAACTGTTTACTTAAAAAGATAACTGATTAGTCAAGGTGTGCAGAGAGCTGGTAATCAAAATCATACACATGGAAGCTTAAATAGTTATTTAAATTAGAAACCTTGACTGTTGTGAGAGAAAGCAAGCTACACAAATTAGCAGTGTAGCTGCAAATGAGATAAATTTGAAAAGCATCACTAGAGAAAGTATTTTTAGTCATTCACCCAGTTTAATTTATCCTTTCTGTTGTTGTGGACAGACATTGAAGCAGGAGAAATGGGGTGAGAATCAGTACTGGATGGCTACATGTACTTGATGTGCCTTTTTTAGTCCTGGTTGAATCTGGGGCAAGGGGAAGTATAAAAAAAGATTCAAATATATAAAAGATACAAAAATACTTATGAACGTGGTTGGAGATCTGGGAAAGCTGCTTCTGGAGAGGTACCGAGGAGTTCTAGGCAGTTCATTGCAATGGATTGCTTAGTGTATACAGGAGAATAAGAAAGTGATGGATTCAAACCTGGGAAAAAGATAATATTGAGTATATTTATGGGAATATCATGTACCATCTGTTGCAATAATTGCTGTAGAATTGGAAGAAGTATACAACATACATCAGCATAAGCAGTGAAAGACTCTACAATCCGGCAGAAGTTTCTTTAAATTGTAATGGGAAACTTCTCTGAATTGTGTGTGCTGGTCACGGTTAAAGGGGAAGACCTGGTTGACCTTGATTTTACCTGTGGTGGGAAGTTCACATAAGCCATAAAATGTGAAGATCAGGAAAAGGAAACAAACCATGGGAGAACACCTCTGCTTGAGAAGGGTCCTTGGAGATCCAAGGAGAGCACAAAGGACTGAGACTTCTTGGGTCAATTCCTGTGAGAGCTGTGAGCTATTGCTGCTGCCTTTCCCACCATTCAGGGAATCACCAGCATTCATCTTGGGTGGTCTCCATGTCCTTCCCAAGGTCTTCCTTCAGCTCCAGATTGACCTGAACTTCGTCAGCTCTAGAATATTTTCAAGTGTGAATGATCGGGGTGGTTCTGCTGCAACATTGCTGCAACATCTGTGTTTAACCAAAACCAGTCTGTGTGTGTAGAAAAGCAGTGGATTCAGTGTGACTTCATCAGAGAAGGGAACAACGCACCCAAAATAACTTGGAGCTCACATGCCTTACTGAGCCAACTGTAAGCTATTTTAGGTCTTTCCTTTTTTGAATTACTCAGCTTGGAATAATGATTTAATGCAGGAGCAGGGGTAGAGAAACTGTGTGTCAGATGTTAGAGCATTCACAGGGAAGTTGAGACTTGAGTTCAATTTCTGTTCCAAGGAATATTTATTTATATGAAAGGCAGTAGAGTCATAATGTCATGTGAAAGGTCCCTACTCAGGCCAGTCAGTGGCCTGGGCTTGCTGTGGAAAGAGCCTCAAGTCCATGGTTTTGAGATGGGGACAGCAGGATGTAATTTCTGGCCAGTAGGTCTTGTTACCAGTGCTGCCTTATTCCCTTCTCTTCCATGCCCTGAACTCTGTCAATATAATAGACTACCTGGGAGACAGGGATAATTCTAATTTCTTGGAGGAGTATTCTTATCAAAGACCAAAATCTTAGTGACTCCATCTGTAGACATTTAGCAGTGTTTATTTCTCACTGCCCAGCTGTTGTCACGCAATTTGTGTATCAAATAAAAAATAACACATCTTCAATCTATTTGCCTGTTTTTTGGCAGTGATTTTTTTTTTTCTTCCTCTCCAGTTCATCCTGGATTGTTTGCATCATTTTGCATCTCAGAGTCAGCCTGAGACCTGAGAGAAGGTTACTGAATGGAATACAAGTTCATCCAAGAGTATGGGAGATGAGTTTGCAGAAGGTGCTGAAGTAATACTTGACATCATTAACTTGTGTTTTTAATCATAAGAAATGTGCCTGAGAAACTTAATGGCATACACCTCTTCCCTGGTAAAAAATGGCATAAGAACATGTAAGAAAAATAACTTCAGCCTCTAACAGCTCTCCCCATCTCTGTCACAGATGCAATGGGGTAACATATTANCCTGGATTGTTTGCATCATTTTGTCTCGCTTGAGTTCTGCTTAGTCCTCCTTATGAGTCCTCCCCAGTGTCTGGCTCCGAGTTCATCCAAGCATTTTTAGGTTTCTTTGCCAACAGCTTAGTTTGAGGCTCTGAGATGCAGCTCCATCCTGTTCTGCTGTGCCAACTTCCAGCTTCCTGGAGGAACTCACTGCGTGCTCCTTTGTATACCAACACCACAGTTTCCTCTGCTTTGCTTGTTATGTGAAATAAAGGATTCTTCTGGAGAAAGCTAATGAATTCAGCCTGTATGCAGGCTTACTACCCTGCTGCTGTTCAGGGAGTCTTTTGTCAGTGGCATTAGCAGGCAGGGTGGCCATGGATTTCTTCCCAGAAACACATGGCAGTTTCAGTTCCCAGTGCTGGGAAAGACTCTCCCAGGTACCAGTCATCATCCACCACCATTTTTTTTTTTTAAAGGAAAGGTAAATAACGTTGTTTATTCCCTTGAAGGCAAGCCCTTTCTAGC
>VZUA01043418.1:52563-72499 GCA_013401035.1 Horornis vulcanius
TTTTTTTTTTTTGTAGTAAATTTTGCTTTTTCTGCTTTGCACCGCATGGTTTGTAGTGAAATACAGAATTTGGCCCCTTAATTTCAAACAAATTTGTGCTCTCAGTAAAGGTTAATGCTATATTTGGCAGCAGTTGTTGGTGTGAGTTCTGACAATCTGTGCCTGTAAACTGGAGGACAAGCCAGTTTTACCACTTCTGGAGGTGATGCCTGTGCCCTTTTGAAAACTGATGTGTGTTGGTGGTTTCTTCTCAGTTTATATTCATACAAGTTGTTTGAGCATACATGCTAATGGAAGCGAGATATTACTGTTTGACAGAAGTACAGTATGAAAAAGGAACAAGAAAACAAAGTCTCCGTGCAGTCCTTATGATCTGCAGAACACGACCATAAACCTGCGAGGGAGAGGCTGAGGGATCTGGGGGGCTCAGCCTGAAGGAAAGGAGGCTCAGGGGTGACCTTCTTGCTTTCCACAGCTCCCTGCATGGGACAGCAGAGTGAGCTGAGGGTTGGTCTCTTCTCCCAGGTGTCAAGGGACAGGACCAGAGGAAACAGCCTCAGGCCGTGCCAGGTGGGGGTCAGGTTGGATATTGGGGAAAAATTTGGCCAGGCACTGGAACAGGCTGTCCAGGGAAGTGGTGGAGTGTCCTTGGAAGTGTCCAAAAGGTGTGTGGATGTGGCACCTGGGACCAGTGGTGAACAGGATGATGCTGAGCAGGGTTAGTGGTTGGACCTGATGATTTTAGAGGGCTTTTCCAGCCTTAGTGACAATGTGATTCTTTTGGGCTTCATGTTTCTACATTTCTGAAGAGAAGTACATGTTCTTTTATTATAACAATGAACTTTAAAGCTAGTTTTATAAACCTAACCACCACCCAACCCTGCCTAATGAATATTAAGAGTTTTGGTGGTGTGAGTGGTTTCTTCAGTCTGTCCTTGCGCAGGCCCATTGCTCTGAGCCCAGCACAAGCGTGTGCTGCAGTGGCAAAGGGCATTCAGCACAACCCAGCAAAACGAGGCCTGTGCCCACTAATACCAGTTCACACAGTCCCTTTTGCAGAGGTTTGCTCAGCTGTCCTCACTCCTCCTCCTCTTCTAATCAGGAGTTTACAAGACAAATGTCAGCTTTCATTTTCTGCACCAGAGCAGGTCACCAAGTGTGGGAGGAAACAGCAAAACACGAGCTCTGGAAATACTGAAGGCAGAAGTAAGGAAAAAGGTTTGGTAGAAGGTTTCTTTAGGAAGTAAGGGCTTGCCAGAGCAGGGCTTTGGCCTATTTTAAAATGTCTATCACCACTAAAGCACTGATCATGTAATGTAAAGTCCATTGTCTGCAAACCTCAGTTTGCAATGCTGAGTCTGGAATTCTTTCCAGATGATTCTTCCATAGTATTATCTGTGTCTGTAGCAGTCAGAAAGGTATATTGGTCCTGGGAAGCAACAATTTTCACTTGATATCTTTACTCTGACACTTGGTTGCTGATTGTGTTTTCAGTCTTATAAAAATTCACCTTTATTCCATGTAAAATACACCTCATATATTAGCACTGTATTTATACTCACTTATCAGAGCCAGCTTTTTTAATGACAGGTGAGTAAATTAATGCATATTGCCTCACTTTTCCTAATTAGTAAAGATATGCAAAGAAGTACTTTCTTTGGATTATAATCTTTGTTTTACCATTTTTATATATAAAAAAAGAAACATGTTTTAAGTCCTGAAGCCAGCTTGTGTAGTTCAGTTTTTGCAGCAGTGACAGTTGTAGTGTGGAGTTTCTGGCCTGAAAGGATGATGCTGATGTGTAGCCCTGCCATCCCAGCACAAGGTGTAGCAAACACTGTTAACAGCATCTGAATTCCCTGTTTTCCTAGGAGAACCTTGCAGCCTGGTATAGCATGGGCTTTTTAATAAGGACAGCCATGCTGTGGGAGCACAAGAGCCTCTGATGGGCTCATCTGTTTTATCCAAGCACCAAAGGAGACTTTTCCTGCTGCTTGTGTCTGGCTGTTGCAGTTGGACTCCAACTTGAGGTGGGACAGGGCTTGGAGCAGCCTGGGATACTGGAAGGTGTCCCTGCCCATGGCAGGGTTTGAAGCTAGATTATGTTTAGGGTCCCTTCCAAGCCAAACCATTCTGGGATTTCAAGACTGATGCTATTTTCATAGTGCCTCAGTATTCCTCAGACCAAGGCAGTGAAAATACTCTGCAGGAGATGTTGAGGTTTCCAAAAGTATTTTGTGTGACAGTTACAGAGATGTTGAGAGCCAAAACTTTATCAAACGAACACAATTTAAAAAAATAATCAAAATCAGGATTTTGCTCCTAGGCATTCTGTATCTGTGCCACCAGACCTGATCTAGTGTAAATCACAGTGCTCAGACAGGGATTTATGTTTTGAATCTGTGAAACAGCTAAAGGGAGCAAAGACTCTATGCATTCTTGGTATGTTTTCAGTTTTCATATTCAGTTTTGTCCCTGCCCATGGATATTGCAAGCCTTTGCAATGCCCTTCCTGTCAACTGGATGTGGGCACTTGGGCTAGGGTTTGAAGGACAGGCCTTTCTTGTACTGCTGAGGTATGGAGGTGTTGCAGGCAATCCTTGTGCTCTGGGAAGGATGCTCTTCTCCCTGCCAAGTGTCTTCTGGAGGCATCAGCTGCTGTTTCTGGTGGAGAATCTCACAGTTTGGCTTTCTCCCATTGAATGATCCTGTCCGTCTCTGGCATGAGAGTGCTGGAAAATGCATCACCAGACATGTTAGCAGGGGTATAAGTTACAGAGTCTGCTCCTGTTTTAGGTCATTTTACTCAGGATTACACTGAGTATCCCCTAAGCTCTGAAGTTTTGGCAGGTGTCACAGCTTATGCTACCATGGTCATGTGCTGGTCAGGAGGAAGGGTTGAAAGTCTGGTCCATTGTGATTAACTGCTGTTATGTCTGGCAGATGTTACTTGTTCCATTAAAAAGAAAGTGTTTTTTTGTTTTTTTGTTTTGTTTTGTTTTTCCCTCCCTCTTAGGTGGAACGTATTGGGTATTCAAGGAGCCTTACTTAGCCTCTTTGTGGAGCCAATTTACTTCTCTAGCATCATCTTGGGGAGTTTATATCATGGGGATCATCTATCCAGAGCCGTATACCAGAGGATAGCAGAGATAGAAGATCTACCACCTCTTTATACACTCAACAGACCTTTACTTAGTGGCAAGTATCTAATGGAGAAGGCCGTGTCGGTAACTAAGTCTGTTCCAGTAGCATTGTGATTTTGTAGTTCTCAAAACCTTGCAATCTGTGTGCTGTGAGTAAACTGCTTGCTGCTTACTGTACAGAAGTTGTGGTGGAAATGTAATACAGATTCCCAGTCAGAAATACCAGACCAAGGAGCTTTAAAAGTTGGAAAGAACTGGGGGATGAAATTTTGGATGAGTTTTTACACCATTCCTGTCTGGAGCATGCCCTAGGAAGATGTGAGGAGGGGTGAAGGCTTAGGGAAACCTCCTCCCACCTGTGGAATAGTGTGCTAGCACTCACTGTCACTTCTCTTGCATTTCAGATTTTTGTTGAGTGGTCCCTTCATCTATCAGTATGCCAAGATAGACACGCTTGGCTCACAATTTCTAGGTCAATAATCAACTCAAAATGGACAGGGAAAACACCTCACCCGTCTTAAATTCTAAAATGGCTTGTTACAGTAATGCTCTGAAAGCTTTAAAACTGAAATCTCATCCTCCCTCTCACTATGTGTATTGCTTTGTTCTGTAGAGGTTAGCTTTTGCCTTGTGTTTATTTTACAGGGGAAAAAAAGAGCAGCTTGTAATTTTAAAGCATGTTTAAAGATTGACGTGAATTTTTAAAAAAGATTTAGGGAGGGAGTGGGGAAAGAGTGTTGTGAACAATGAGTATTTCTTTAGGTAAGAAAGGTAATAAGGATTCCCTGAACTAGGATGTATAAAAATGTTAAATAACATATCTGTCCTTATATTAGCAAGTAACAGTTGCAACACTGTACCAAATATCTAATAGTTTTATGGGCATAGTAGCTGATTTATGGACTGTTTCTGCCTGAATTTGGGGAAATTTTGTCAGTCCTTCAAGACAGCAGGTTTGTGGCAGGGTGAGAAGTGTTTTTGTTATCCTTTTCACAGCATGTACCAGTATCTTGTCTTCTTGAAAATCATCTTTCTGCAATGGTGCTATCATCTCTTTCCCATGAAATAGAACCATCTGTTTAAACAGTTGAGCCAGGACTTGCTGTGCAGCAGACAGAGTTTGGAAATGTTCTCAGCTGTTGAGTTTCCACAAAAATACACATCTCAAAAATGTACAGAAAGGTTATTTAGGAGGTTGGGCAGAGAACTATGTTGATGTATTTTGTTTTACTGGTTCAGTCTTGCAAACTGATTTCCTGACCTCTGCTGTTAGATTCAGCTGGGGCATTTGTGTAGCTGCCCATGTGCTTTTGGATTTACATAATTTTCAGTTTGTTCTTACCTAGAACAAGCGTGGCAGAAATACCTGTCTCCAGTTCTGTGTTCTTTCTTGTACCACACACATCCCTGATTTATTTCCACCAGGGTGGTGAACTCAAGCAGAAATACCTGTCTTGCCCCACTGTCCTGCCTGTTTAGCTGAGAAAGCACTATAAAAACAGGTTTTCTTCCTCTAATAAAGAAAATTTTATGTCTGCTGGGGCACCTGCATTAAGTCAGAATTATTTTGAGATACTGTTTTTACTGCAAAGAATTGTTTATTCATCATCTTTCTTTCTTTCTGAGATAGTTTTTACTTCCACCTTTTGCCAGCAGATTGAATCATAGTCATTAAGGTTGTAAAAGACCCCCAAGATCATCAAATCCAACCATTAGCCCAGCACTGCCCTGTCCACCACTGCAACNATTATTTTGAGATACTGTTTTTACTGCAAAGAATTGTTTATTCATCATCTTTCTTTCTTTCTGAGATAGTTTTTACTTCCACCTTTTGCCAGCAGATTGAATCATAGTCATTAAGGTTGTAAAAGACCCCCAAGATCATCAAATCCAACCATTAGCCCAGCACTGCCCTGTCCACCACTTAACACATCCCCACATACTCAGTTCCAGTAGGGAACACTCATACCAGAGCAGGTGTTTTTCAGCTGAGGGAGGCAGAAAATCTGTCAATTCATAGAAAACTCCCTCCTTTGCTGCCTCTTGGAAGCTTTGGTGGCAGGATCCAGCTTTTCAGGGTGCCTTTAGCACCCCAGCACTGAGGGCAGTTGAGTTCTCCCTGAGAGGTGGCTGCCCCACTTGAAGAGAAGACAGGTTTGAATCTTGTAAATTCCTAGAATCTGAAAATATATTGATTTCTCAATCAGAGTGAGGAAGGTTGGCTAAATCAGCCAATATCAAGTTGCCCATCTGCAGGGTGACCTGCACAGACTCTTTTTGAGGGGGAGCCACTGTGGGAGGTGGGCATTGCAGGAGTTCACCCAGGCTGAAGCCCAAGTCAGGTGCTGAGATCTTTGTGTTTAAAAATCCTTAACACATCTTTGTTTATTCCTGGTTCCATTTTCTGAAATGGTTTCAACTTTTTGCCATCCACAGCCTCCTTGAGTAAGGGGGACTGGAATATGCAAAGGTTTGTGCAAAAGAACTTCCTTTCTGCTAATTTACTCAATTAGGTGTTCCTCAGTGCTCTGTGAGATACAGGCCATGAGCAGTGGTCAGGACATTCAGTTTTCCATACCTCTGAGATATTCCTTCCTACATAAGTCCTATTTTTTGCAAGCTGAAGTGTTTTAGTCTCCTTTGTTGTTCCTTGCATGGAGACCCTTTCACATAAGGATGGTTTTGCAGACCCATTTTTGTGCTGGTACCTATCAGGGCAGTACCTGATATTCAGGGTAAAGCAGCAATATTAGTCTATGTAGTGGCATGTATTCCGTTCACTTCCTTCATCCTTCAATAATAATGCCTGACATTTACTTTGGTTACTGTTGGTGATTGACCTTTTTGGTAGAATTAAGTATTAGAAACTAAAATCTCATTCCTGAGTGCTAATAATGAGCTCCAAGTCCAGCACTCCTTGTGCAAGATTGCTTTGGGTTTTTTTCCTAGTATGTATTGCTTTATATTCATCTGTGAGGAATTTCATCTCCCTTTTTATTGCTTAGACACCCCATATGTGAGATTTTTTCTGCTACTTTTTGTTGTTGCTCCTCTTACTGCTGTTTAAAAATCATTTAGTATCATCACCAATCCTACCTTAGTTCCCTTCCCCCCCATCCCAGGTCTGCCCTGAGCTGGGGTGTCTCCAGCTGTGTTCACTCTTCCCAAAGAGACCATCTTTATCCAAGTGTTAATGAATTTGTTTTTAAGGTTGACAGAAATATATCCTTCAGCAGAACTTCTGGTGATTTTTTTTTTATTTGACTATTCCCTTGGTACCTTATCCTCCTGTTCACACTGGTGTTTTTCAGCTCTCTATGTCCTTTTTAATGAAGCTTGTTTTCGCTCTCTCCTCAAAGAACTGTCAAACTTTATTATTTATATAAGCACTGGCACTAAGAGCTGTGACCTTTCCTTTTATTTATTATATCCCTTTGTAATAATACTCAGCAATAAGTTCTGGGCAATGTTCTCTAAATAGCTTTAGTTCTATTAGTTTTCAAAGAAGAGTAAAATACTTGATTTTCTATTCTAAATTTATTTTCTGTTTGTAATCTCAGCATATTGTGCTATATTCATGTCTAGATTTTGAGGGGAAGATATGACCCACCTAAAGTTGTATCATATGCTTTGATTTTGAGGTGACCTTTTTTCCCTATCCATGCTACTTGTGTTCCACCATCAGGGACTCCTTTGACATCTCTCCAGGGTTCTTGCATACAAATTAGCAGCTGAATGGTCTGTGATTAATTTAGTCTATTTGAAATTCTAAATCTGGGTTGGTTTTGGTGGGTTTTTTTGGTTTTGGTTTTTTTGTGTTTGTTTTTTTTTTTGTTTGTTTGTTTGTTTGTTTGTTTTGTTTTTTTTTCTTTTAATAATTAATTCATCAGAAACCAAGGAATGGAATTGTATAGTTACAATGGAAATGTAGTGCGTACTGGACGTTCAGCTTTCTCATCTTTATTTGATTTGCCTGTGGGACTGATTGTGATATCACAAGTGTTTTGGAGTACTTGATGACCTCTGTCTGATCCCTGCACTTGTTTAATAGTGTATGGAATGAAAGAAAAGGTAATAGTATAGATGTCATTAAATTAAAGAAAAAGACAAAAAATTGTCTTGTCAAAAAATGTGGCGTCAATTTCTTAGCACTTTTGCCTTAGTACTTTTGGTAAAAGCAACTTTTGTTCCAATTGTCAATTTTTTCAGCTTATATTTTAAGAAAATGGGGAATATTAGGTTATTTTCTGTTGTTCTATTAATTCTTGTCAGTCATAGTGACAAGATTGTTCCAAACCAAGGGTAAAAATACAACAGCTTCAGTACTTTATATTTCAAAAGGTTTCTTTGTTTATTAAATGAGGACTTGATGATAGGAAGAAAACTGAATTTTGATGAGTCCTTCTGACCTTGAAGGCCTTGCACACCAAGTGCTGGGCCCAGAGGTGCCATGAGACTGAACCAGGTGAGCCAGTCCTGCTCCCAGGTGCCCAGCTTTATTAGATTGCATTCCAGATATCAGCCAGAAATGCATCCTGCTGTGTTGCTTATGTTCAATTTCCAAAAATTCTTTAGATTTTATGAAGTGTAGGACCTGGCCTGACAGTAGAGTAGACTTGAAATAGGTTCTTGGCGAGAGCTGCCTTAAAGTAAAAGTGGGATTTTTATTTGCTAGAAAGAACAAATTCCCCTGGTGCTTTGCTCTTTTCTGGTGAGGTGACTGAGACATCCTAAAGAGAGTTTTGCCACCCCTGGAATGTCTGAGGAGTTGCATATGCATGGCAGCAGCTGCTGTGACCTTCATTATGTATGTAATATTTATATATTAGGTCCATTTTTGAGCCCTGGGGTGGTGGGGGAATAAATCCCACGCTGGGCAGGCAGCCAGACTCAATTTGTGCCTGGGTTGGATTGTGGTGGCTTTGCTTCCTCATCCCTGGAGGTAAGAGCCGTAGTTGGAAGGTGTCACATGGTTTAACACCTGAGCAAAGTGATTGGAGTCCTGTTTGGAGTCCTGTGGTTCCCCATCTCTTTGTGCAACACTGGCTGTGTGAAGTGGGGAGTCAGCTAGAACACAATGGATTTATGCTGGCAGACCCAAATCCCTGCCAGTTGTGGCTTTGTGGAGGGTGCTGAGGATGGGGATCGCTTTCAATAGAATCAAGGGATGGTTTGTGTTGGGAGGGACTGTAAAGCCCATCTCATTCCACCCCCTGCCACAGGCAGCGACATCTTCCACTGTGCCAGGTTGCTCCAAGCTCCATCCAGCCTGGCCATGAACACTTCCAGGGTTCATAGTTTCACATCCATTTGGAAGTGAGATGAGCCCCATGAACTCCTGCCACAGAGCTCTCTGTGATCCTCTCTGCTGAGGAGGCTGCTTTCTCCAGTGGTGCACTGCTGGGAAGAACAAAACTAGAGAATACTTAGCCAGAATGAGAGTGAGTTGTCCATGGTGTTGCCTCCATGAGTCGGTGAGAAACCTGCAGGAGAATGCCCCCAAAATAAAAGATCTGTTTCTAAGACCGTTTACTCCTCAGCAAAAACCCCCCATAAGTCAAGCATTTGTATTTTTAACCATCATTAACCATCACTTCTCTTTCAGGTATCAGCAACGCAGAAGCCCGTCAGCCAGGGAAAGCCCCAAACTTCAGTGTGAACTGGACAGTCGGAGACTCCGGTCTGGAAGTGATTAATGCCACAACTGGCAAGGATGAGATGGGCCGTGCCTCGCGCCTCTGTAAGCACGCCTTCTACAGCCGCTGGATGCGCATCCATGCCAAGGTACAGCCCCCGGGGGACACCATGGCCACTCATTGGGTCTTAGTGCAATACCTGCATGTGCTTGCTGTGCTCAGAAGCCACTGTCTCAGCCTGCTTTAAGGGTACAACTACAGAATCATTAAGGTTGGAAAAGACCCTTAAGATCGTCAGGTCCAACCATCAACGCAGCACCACAACCGTGATCACGTTCAATCATGTCCTCTAGCACCACAGCCGCACGTTGTTTTAAAGATTTCCAGGGATGGTGACCCCACTGCATCCTTGGGTTCCAATGCTTTGCAACCCTTTCAGTGAAATTTTTTTCCTAATATCTCATCTAAGCCTCCCCTGGTGCAACTTAAGGGCAAGTAGCTGCTGCTTGATGCAGTAACAGAGAAGAACGATGTGTTTGTTAACTTACTCTTTAGTGTGATGATGTCTGGTCAAAAATGCATCTTCCTTTGTTTATAGCTGAGTAAGCAAAGGATGCTGTCTCCTTTGAGCTTGCCCCTCTGCATTTTAATTGATTTGGAAGGATAATCCCATTTTCACTGCTGCAGTTACACTCTCTACTCTCAGAAAGAAAGCTTCCAGGAAGTATGAATGTGGCTTTTTGTTTGATAGATCCTTATGTTGTTTTAATATTAGCTGTTAAAATAACTCAGTCCCTCTGGTACTGTTTGGCCTAATAGGGTCTTGTTTCTCTCCTCTTGTCTCTCAACCCCACAGCTTTCCTCCAGCTTGCGCTCAAAGATCCTCAAGCCCAACCTGTACCATGACACCAAGCAAGGAGCCACTGAGTATCAAACTGCTAAAGAGTGTTTGTTTAAAGCATTCCTGAAGGCAGGACTTGGAGCCTGGGTGGAGAAGCCCATAGAACAGGATCAGTTTTCTCTCACAGTCTAACTCACAAACTGCACATCACTTTGGAAAGGGAGTTGTTCCGGAGATTCCTGGTGTCCAGCATTGCTTTCTGGCATCTCCACAGCCATCAAAACATTTTTCTGCTCTTTGGAGTTGGGTTTCTTTGGTTTTGTTTTTTTTTTTTGAAACTTCACAGTAGCTGTTTCTGTTTTGCCTATTAAGTATTGAAACTCAATGATGATCCAACACATAATTGTATATTTTGTTATAGGAAAGTAATTTCTGGTGTATTTCTAGAAATACTTTTACTGTAGAAAACTTGCAGTAAGGCTGTCCTTACTGTATACAATGACTCATTTTTTCTGGGTTAAAATAATTTCTTTTTTAATTCAATGTCATCAAGTGCATGAAGAAATTAATAGTTTCTCTAGGTTTTACACCACACTTTTAGGAAGTAGCTTAATTTTTAAAAAGAAAATAGGTGACAAAGCTGATTCTACTCCTCTGTTAACTTGTTTTTCAATGGCAGATACTTTTAGTACATAGACCACAGAGCCAGAATGGAATCTGGACAGCTAGTTTTTCCCCAATTCCTTGCTCTTTAAAACCAGCTGCTGAAAATTTCATGTCTTTGATGTATGTATTTATTAGTCTGTGAGCCAGTTTTTAACATGCAGCTTTTTATTCTGTTTTTAAAAATACATTTACCTCCCATTTATACCCATTGTGAAGTCTTCATTTTTTTTACCATTGTAAACTGGAAACAGCAAAATAATTATTTGTAAGTTAAGAAGTTTAGTCCATAACATGCAGAAGCCTGTTTAGAAGTAGGTGATTGTGTATCCCAGGAACTCATCCAAATACAATCCTAACTGTAACAGCAATGTAACAGCTTTAAAAAAATCTGCTCACTTGAAGGGCATTGAGCCTGAGTTGCCAAAACCAGTCACTTGTTGGGTATTAATTGCTCTCCTCTGGAAGCTCTTATAGCAGAGAAACCAGTCCTTAAAACTTATTTCCTGTGAGTTATATCTGCTTTCAGCCAAATTGTTGTCTCTCAGGTTCCCTTGCCTTTGGGCTTTACATGTGGGATGGGCATCACGAAGCTAATTGGGTAAGTTGCTCTCAAATGTGTGTCCATCTGTTTTGGCTACTCCTTTAAAAAGTGTTTTTCCTGAAGGTGTGGACACTTCTGCTTCATGTCAAAATGTGAGATGGAAGCGAGATACTGAGGTTTGATTAAGTGCTGTGTAGAAGGAGTACCTCAGCCCCATCAAGTCCTTGGGGTGTTGAAGACTTTGGTGTAAACCTGCTTCTGGCCAATTGTGAGTGCTAAGGCATTTCTGCTCGAGTAGGAGCATCTGTTCTCTGCTTCAAAACCTGATCAGACCTGAAAATCACTTGTGCATTAGCTGAAGTCTCTGGGTTCACGTCTTGGGAGGAAGACACTGAGGTGCAAACAGTACATTTGAGTGGTACTGTGGATAATAGCAAACATTCCTCTGGCAAGGCAAGAGAGTCTGTGACCCGGGGTCCCCTCAGGGAACTGGTGCTTCTAGAGGTTCCTGGCTTTTCCAGATACCAGGGGAAGAAGCTGCAATGGAAGGGCTGGGTTAATTCACCTTCATGGTGGCTTCAGTCACCCTGTCAACCTCTCATTAAAGCTGAGAGTGCTCCCGTGGCCTCTGCATGCCCAACAAGGCTCACCATCCACCTGAGGGGTAGACTGACTTCTTCCAAAACAAAAAGGAATTCAGTTGTATGTGAGATTTTGCAGGCACTGGGATGCCAGCCTTTGGGGTTGACCTTGTCTTGGTGACATTGCAGAAGTGCTGTTTGGGGCTGTAGTTGGGTGTATGAACATGTTTCTGTGGGGTTGAGGAGAAGGTGGTCACACCTGTGTGTTTCCTTGGAGTCATTACTGCTCTCAGGTGAAATACACATTTTTAAGGGACTTGTTCAAAAGTTGGTGTCTCTCTGATTTTTTTTTTTTTTTGAAGACTAGGAAAGTAGTAGCTCAAACTACTTTTTTTATGAAGTCAAAAATATGAACAAAATATTTAAATAGTATTATAGGCTTAGTTTTTTAGCTGTTGAAATGAGCTATTAAATTAAACTGTAACAGAAGTACATTCCATGCCAAAATCTTTTGACAAAGGAATGGTGTCAGGTTATTTATGAGGAAGAGTTCTCTTGTTGCTAATTCTGAGAGTTTAAAAAGAAGTTTTCCAGGGTTGTGTGCAATCCATACCTGTCTTCTGGGAGTCAATAAAATACTGCTTGGCTTCCTTCAATCCCTTGTTCCTTTTTGTGCAGTTCACACGTGGAAGGAAGTAGGGAGAGTTCCCTGGGAATCCCTGTCACTGAGCAAGGAGGGATAGCAATGTATATAATCTCAAGTGACTGCAAAAGACAAGGCAACTCAGCCTCTGGCAGCTGCAAATTTTGTAGGAGACCAGCTTTTGGAGGCTGGGGGACCTGGAACGCCTGGGCTGGGTAGGTGGGAGCTGACCTGCACAGGGGAGTTGTACTGCTGCTCGGGGAGCTGCTTCCATTCTTTTTTTTTTTNAAAAGTTTCAATTTTTTTTTTCCTTATATTTGATTGAATATTTATGTAATTATTTTGATTGAATATTTACATAATTATAATTGAGTATTTGTCTCAGGATCTTCAAAAGGACTTAGAGTCACAACTTTAATGTTGATGAATACTTCAAATTGAATTTAAGGTGTTTTTTCTCCAGATGGCAGTCTGGCTTGTAGTAAAGTTTTGTAGGTTAGGTAAATAGATAATTTTAAATATAGATGTTATATATATATATCTCAAAATGTTCTGCAGGATCATTTTAAGAAAATCTGGGCCTAAAGGTTAACACTTGAAATCTTGCTTATGGCTGTACTCAGGATCTGGTAATAACTGTAGATAATTCTTACTGATTGTGTGAGTGTAATTGTGTAGGAGCTTGTTGGCAGTGGGGGTGTCCAGCTGGTTCTCCCCCTGGCACAGCTGGTGATGGGAGCTCTGCTGTCTTAGGGGTTTACTGCAGTGGGGTTTCTGTACAGCTGAAATTCTCATTTTCTCCTTGTCTTGGAGAAATCTCTCCATGGCTGGTTACTGCACAGGGAGCTACAGAGCTGAGGGGTTTTGTGTGTGGCCCCTATAAATCCAGAAGAGCTAGCAGCTGAAAGGCTACAGAGCTGGGGTTGCATTTCATCAGTCCCATTCTGGAGACAGGCTGGGAGGGCTGGGGCTGCTCACCAGAGGAGAAGGCTCTGGGGAGACCTTTGAGCCCCCTCAGTGCCTACAGGGGCTCCAGGAGAGCTGGAGAGTGCCTGGAGTGACAGGACAAGGGGCATTACTGCAAACTAATGGAGGTTGGATTCTGATTGGGTTTGGGGAAGAATATTTTCCCTGTGAGGGTGGTGAGGCCCTGGCACAGGGTGCCCACAGAAGCTGTGGCTGCTCCATCCCTGTAAGTGTTCAAGGCCAGATTGGATGGGGCTTGGAGCAACCTGGGATAGTGAAAGATGTCCCTATCCATGGCAGGGAGCTGGGACTGGATGAGCTTTAAGGTCCTCCCAACCCAAACCATTCTGGGGTTTTGTGATGTCCAAGAGTGCATGTAGCCAAGGGAAACCCTAAAACTTACGGTTCTCTCAGTGCAAATGTGCACAAGTGAAAGCTGTTAGTTCAGAGTGTTTGGGAGCATGAGGCAGAGCCTGTGTCATGAAGTAGTGCTGCCTTTGGAAACCAAGCTGTGGTTTTAAAACAATTACCTGCCAGGAATTGAGAATGTGTTCTAAGAGCTGCCTAGTCATGGTCACCACATAATTAAAATTTTGGGTTTTTTAAACATCAGTGGTTTTCAAAATAGTTTTATTTCCATTCCTTAAATTAATGTTTGGAAGACTCATGCTTGCAGAGAAGCTGCACGTTGAATTCTTTCCAATTTCATCATCGTTAACTGTCCACTGTGAAAATTATCCCAAAGTTCACTGAAAAGGAAGGAGAGTTGCAGTTCAGGTATAGAGTCAGAACAAAAATGTCTCATGTTATTTAAAACCTAAAACCCCCCCAGAAATAAAATGTATATAATATAACTGTTCTGTCTCAGAATCACTGCGTGGTTTTTGTTGGCTTTCTTTACCCATTTATGTGTTTATTTTCTAATACCAAGTGTTTTCAGTTAAACTTAAATGTTTCCACCTTCACTTTGTGTGTTCCTGTTGGGAGAGGAGGTAATGTTTATCCTGGGGCTAGAGCTAGCAGAGGCACAGAGGTTTTGCTAAGAGCTCAAGGGGGATTTTAGAAGGGATGCTGAAATTTGTGCCACAGGGCTGGAAGGGAGGAGTTTCCTGGGTTTGGTTTCTGTCCTGCTGGTGGCTCAGTGGGATGGAGGTGCTACAGCTCGTGCTGAGTCAGCATCTGATGGAAGCAGGAGGAAGAGAGAGAAATGGAATTTGCTGGTTTCTAATGTAGAAATGATGGAATGGGATGGGGATTTTGTTGGAGAGGCCCTTAGGCTGCAGGCACAGGGAGCATGGACCAAAGGAATTGCCCACCTGGCAGCAGGTGCTCCCAGCTACTGCTTTTCCCAGAAATGTATCAGCTGTGTGTGTGCATGTGAGGCTTTTGAGGTTCATTGGGCTTGCTGCTCCTCCTTTATGCAAACAGCTGGAGTATTTGCAACAATTTTGGGTTGATTCCCCATGGGAGTGAGTTGTGTGGGTCTCTGGGCAGGCAGGCTTGGTGTCTGGAGCTGCAGGATGGGGGAGAGTTCATCCCTAGGCAGGTGTTTGTCCCTAAAACACACCTGGGGGGGATGAACTCTGGCAGGTTTCCCTCAATGCATCCACTGGCATCGTGTGCTCGAGCCCATACGATGCTTCCAATAAAATTGCTTCTTCCCTGGTTTCTGTCTAGCTGGGAATGATGCAAAGCAGTCATCAGGGGGGCTGCAGGAATTGAGCTGGGCTGGAATCCTGGACCTGGCAGGGCTTTGGGGGCTGGGGGGGCACGTGTTTCTTGTTGGGTCATGTCAAGGTACCGTTTTTTTAGAACCTTTTCAGCCAAAGGCCTGTCCCACTCACATTTAATGAATGGGCAGTTAATTGCACCAACAGCATTTGTGTTTGCAGGAATTAGTTCTGTGGGTAGTTGTGTTTTGTTTTCTTCAGTCATTCCAGGAAAAAGAGGAACTGAGAGCCGTGTTTGCAGCCAGCCTCAGCAGATGGAACAGTTTAAGTAATATCTGTTCTCCGGAGGGGAATATCCACAGTTGGTGTCACTGCCGTGTTTTTGTGTTTTTAATATCTTTGTCACTATCATACCAATACCATTTTTGTAGCAGTTTGGCTGAGACATCCTCAACAAGTTTAAGATCCAACGTGTGTGTGTGTGAATATGTATTTATACATACCTATGTATAATATTGCTGTATATTATTTGCATTAAGCTGTTACTCTTCCCCAGTCTCCCTGTGTGATAGTGCAAATACATCAGCTTTACCTACCTGGTGTAAAGTTATTAAAGAACACTCTCAGATACTGCCCTTGACACTTTGTCCATTCATAACCCCAGATTTGAAGAGGAGACCTCATTATATCTCTGGTTTGTCACTTTCCTTCCAGCATTCTCGTCCTCCTCCCAGTGTCACTGCTGAAGCACAACCCCTTGGTCGATTATTTTAAGCAATGACTGTTTGCATACTACCTTGCTTTGTTTAAGTAATGTTTGTACAGAGATTTCAAAATATAAAGAGCTATATAATTGCTAAGTTTCATTATTATTTTTTTTCATATCACTTTTACTAGTGACAGCAAAACAGTAAGTGAAGCATCACAAAATACGTGTCCTTAATGTGGTGGTTTTGGTTATGTCCTGAAGAGCTGGAAGAAGCACGGGAAAGGGGAGGGCAAGTGACAGGTCTGTGACTCCAGTGTAGACACACGGCTTGTGTCAGGGTCTGAGAAGGGCTGTGCCACCTCTGGTGTCTTTTAAAACTGGCATTTTGCACTCAAATCCCAAGTGGGATCCCAAAAACCTGTAGGTGGTCACCAGGGTTATCACCCCAGCACGTCTGCCACAGGTTTGGATCCTGCCCGTGGTGGGAGCCATCCCTGAGCTGCTGCTGCTGCTGTGGGGTGCCAGCACTGCCACTGCCCGAGGAGGGCGCCCAGCTCCCCAGTGCTGGGACAGCAGCAGCCCAAACACTTGACAGTCACCTGTAACCAGCACCTACCCCAACCAAGCAGGAAGGTCTGGTCTAAATGTGCTGCTGCTCTTGCATCCTGCTCCAAGGGTTCCCCTGGAGAGTCCTGGTCTCAGCTGATCAGTCAGAAAAGCCAGCTCAGATGCAGGGCTGCAGCACTGGCTGAGGAAGGGCAGGGAGCCACGGACACATGGCCCCTCTGGATCTGGGCCCCTGAAAGCAGGTGCACCAATTAACCTTGTTTAGAGGAAATAATCTTAAAAAAGAGTCAGATCCAAGAGAGTTCTGCCCCACAGCCTGCTTGTGGTGGGACCATCAGGGATAGTAACCTTCAGGCTACTCATAATTTGGCTTACCAGATCAATTTCTGATTTGGGAGCAGGAGTAATGGGAGATCCCTGCAGGGGTGATGCACCTGGTTTGGAAAGACCCCTTGTAAGCTCTGATGGTCCTTGTGCCTCCCTTCCAGCTTGGAATATTCTGTGACCTTTCCTAGCAACAACAGGGAAAGCAAGTAGTGTACTAAAAGAAATTATCAGTGTGAAGGTCGTTTCTGGCTTGATTTGGTTTAGGTGGGACTTGATGGCTTGAGAGGTTATTTCCAGCCCAGTTGCCTCTGTGGTACTGTCACCAAGCACTTGCACCACCACAGTTTGGGGGATGCTGGATAAGGGGCACCCATCAGAGACACCATTCCCAAGAGCAGCTCCTGGCTAAGGCCTGTTTCCCCCAGCCTGTGGCACTGGGTTTTGCCCAGCAAGGTGCCAGCCCCACCAGGATTAATTTCACCAGATGCAGCAGCTGGTGCTTGGTAGAGGGCAGCAAAGGGGGGCAGGAAGGGTAGGTGCAGAAGCTCTTCCCCTGCAGGTGAAGCTGTGTTTATTTTGCTTGGAACTCTGTGACTTGTAGCAAATGGAAAGGTTATGGCAGAGCTGAGCTGTGTATTCTTGGAAGGACTGGCCTGTGGCTACAGTGGTAATTTTTAATGGATTTTTTTTTTCGCTCTCTCATCTCTATCACAACCTCATGGAAAAGTTGGGCCCTGAATGTCAATTCAAGCCTTTGCAAATGGCCAGAGTCACTGCAGTTTGCCCCTGCCACAGTGGTAACACAGAGGTGTCACCTGCTGCTGCTGCTGATTAGGCTCTTCCCACTGAGAGATCAGCCCAGACATGAGTACTTTAGCTGCTGAAAATGTCAATTATCTCCCTCCCAGAGCCTGCACTGAAGTGGGGTCTGTAAACCAGGAAATTTGCATGTCAGGGGAAATCCAGTATTTATGAGGACACTGCCATCTGCCTCAAGTGATGGCCCAGCTAATGCTTACACTGAATTGTTCAAACAAAGGCAGTGCTCTGTGACAACAGTAAACAGGCAGCTGTTCAAGGTGCCACACAGCAATGATTGCATGCCTTTGGAAAACAAACCAGTCTGGTCCCAGGCATGAGAGGCATCATCCCAAGCCTGGCAAATCTGCCAACATTTGAAGAAGACAGCTTGGCTGTGCTACTGCTGCAGCCACTGGGCCTTCTGCCATGGGGGCAAACTGCCTTGGCAGCAGATTTTTTGTATCTCAAGCCAGTAAGATGGTGATGCCTTGGGAAGGCTGACCTGGAACAGGGACTGGACAGAGCTAGAGAATAAAGCAGGTGTTTATTGAAAGGCCTTAAAGGATGGACAAGAGCCTGGCCAGGCCTACACCGAAGATGGACCCAAAATGGTCACAAAATGGCCGATCGGTCATGAGGTCTCGCACTTCTGTAAGTTTGGTCCATTTGCATTTTGGGGTTTAATTGTCCTGTTATAGCTGCAGATTATGGTCCATCCTTCTTGTTTCCTCCCTTCACTTCACTTCACTGTTGTTTGAACTTTTGGGCCTGAAAACTTGTACTAGTTGTCCTTGGTCTCCAGCAGGAAAAGGATTTGTTTTGTCTGCCTGCTCTGTGAAGAGAGCTGAGTGACACTGAATGTGAGGCTCAGAACTGCACCCCTAGGCAGCACAGAGTCTGAAAAACGTGGAAGCTGAGACATCAGTGGGGACCTATGAGCTGACCCCAGAGGGATCCAAGGGATGCCAAGAAGGGGTAAATGCTTTGAGAACAGCAGAGGGTAAGGTCTGTTGCTGCTCTCAATTCATTGAGGCCTCTAATCACATGGCCCCACATCACTGAGCCTTCAGTCCCCAGCAGGGTTGTACTCCTATTTTTGCAGGAAAAACAAGAAAGATATTCGTCCCCCTCTGGTCAGTGCTTTATGTTTGTGGCTGGAAATAGTTACATTTCTCATGAGCTGCAGAGGAGTGAACCTCAGGAGACATTCTCCTTCTTGGGTGGCTGTGCAGTCAGCCAGGGTGCCAACAGCTTCCTGAGGTAAACGTGCTTTTTCCATGGCTGCGTCAGATACTGCAGTGGAAATCATGGGAATCTTCTGGCAGGGATCACTTCTGGATGTTTGTGCTGCACAAGAAGAGATGAACCATCCAAAACAGGTGGGTTTCAGCAGCAGGCCTGTGTGGGAGCAGGAATTGGCTTCTACAGAGCATGGTGGGGAGCTTGGACCACTGTGGCAGGACAAATGTTGTGTTATAAACCAGACCCTGATGAGAGGGACCAATTTGATTTTTATTTATGCCTCAACATATCTTATGAATCCATTTTCTGACATGGGGTGAAAAATTACTACAGGGGCTGTACACGTGCTGAAAACCCCAAAACATGCCACGTGTTAAGGAGGCAGAAAATGGAGGGGAGAGCTGACCCAGGGATGCTTCACCTGAGAGCTGCCCAGGGCAGAGAAAGCTTCCACTATTTTCCCCTTTCTCTCTTCTCCAGAGACATTTATCAACAAACAGTTCTCAGATACAATATTGCCACCTTTGTGCTTTTTTTTCATCAGAGAAATATCAAAAGGAATCCTGCCTGATTCCTCTTACAGCAGGACAGGACACCTGATGAAAAGATAATTATGATCTTATCAGCCTCTATTCCTTCACCACCTGAACAAAGCCACCCACTCCCATCTTACTGGCAGGTGCGGAATGAGAAACAGAAGGCCTTGGTGCTGTGCAAGTGCTGCTCAGCAACAGTAAAACATTGTTCTCTTGTCAGCACTGTTCTGGTCTCCAATCTGCAAAGCAGCACTCTACCAGCCACTGTGGAAAAAAAAATAAACTCTTCCAGCCAAACCCGGTGCAACTTCCACCTCCAGGCATGTTGCAATTCCTGACCACCCTCTTGGTGAGGAACTTGTCCCCCAGTTTGGACATACATCTAGAACTGCAGCATGTTAAGAGCAGAATCCAGCATTTGTCCTCGTTAGATTTCCTTTGGTTGGTGATTTCTTGGTTGCCCTAATCCATCCAGCTCTCTCTGTAGTGGTCTCTTCACCCCCAGGGAAATTAATGGTGCTTTTTCATTATCATTGGGCCTGAGGGGCACAGCTAGGGATTGACTGCCAGCTGAATGTTAACCTCAGTTTCCTGGAGCTGTTTTGAGTCTGTGCTATGACAGCTGGGAAGCTGAAGTTATCTATAAAGGTAAGGATCCAGAGATTTTCCTTAATAACCTATGGAGTAACACAGTGGCGCCCCTCTGATTGATCCTGCCAACTTACAAGGAAAAAGTTGTTTTCCTCCATGGATAAAGGTGAATCCTGATGGGCACAAACAGGCCTGGTGTTCTACAGACCAGCCCATGGTCCAAACCTACAAAATTTTTCCAGTGACACCATCTGAGAGCCAGATATGGATAAACTGCTTCCACCTGTTTCTTTTGATGTCATTCTCTACAACAGGGAGGATAGAAAAAAATGGCACCTCACCTCCTAGAGCCTTTAACTTCAGGAGACTTTGCCTCCTGAAGCCTTTTACTGTCTCCCCACACCCTTGGGCTTCTCGTTGTGACTTTGTTGGCACACACAGAAATATGACAGCAAATAAGAATCCCAAGGCTCTAC
>VZUA01043421.1:1665-16631 GCA_013401035.1 Horornis vulcanius
TCAAAGTATAAAAAAGTAAGATTTATAAAGAATTTTGGAAGGAAGTAGAAAGTAAAAGATTTTGAAAGTGAGCTGAAGTTGTTGAGAGATAATTTTACAGTACTGGAAGAAAAGAACACATATAGAAGTGCAGCTGATCTATCGTGGTGGATTGCGNAACTTGCCAGTTCTCTTAATCAATCAAAGTTAGACAATGAAAATAGGAATAATAGTTTAGAAGCCATATGTAAATACAATAAATAAGTCTTCTATCAGGGTATTATTATATGACAATATGACACCACAGCTTTTATTCANAAATTTTTGTGGAAAAGCAAGTTAGGCTGAACTGAAGCATTTTTATACTGGACACATAATAGCGAACTGGAAATAGTATAGTCTAGGAGCAGAAAGGCACAGGGTGATTATAATAAGAGGCCACAAAAGTAGTGTTTGTGGTTGCACATGGCAAACTTGCTTCAGAAATCACAGAATCACAGGATGGGTCAGTTTGGGAAGGACCACAGTGGTTCATCCGGTCCAGCCTGTTTGCTAAAGTGGGGTCATCCTTGAGCACATGGCACTGGATTGTGTCCAGACGCTTCTTGAATATCTCCAGTGAGGGAGACTCCACAACCTATGGCAATCTCTCCCAGTGATTGGTTACTATAAGCTGAAGAAGTTCTTCCTCATGCTCAGGAGGAACTTCCTGAGCATAAGTTTCTGCCCATTGCTTCTTGTCCTTTTGCTTGGCACCACCAAGAAAAGCCTGGATGGATGCTCTTTTCACCCTCCCTTCAGATACTTAGAGACATTGATGAGGTCCTCACTTTGTCCCTTCTGGAGGCTGAAGAGGTCCAACTCTCTTCACCTGTCTTTGTAAGAGAGAAGCTCCAGAAATTAATAGAGCAAAAGAGAAAAATACAGTTCTGAATAGCTTTTTCCGCATTTGGCTTGGTTTATGGTCATATAACTGTATTTTCCATGACTGATGCCACTGAACTATTTGTTGCTAGATCTCTATCCCAAGTTACATGTACTTTGTTGCATCCTTTTACACACAGGAAGGGAAAACAACTTTTATGCAGATACAGAAAAGATGTTTTCATGTACTTAATCACTGTTAAGAATCGTTGAATATAAAACAAATAGATACGTCTATGAGAAAATAACTTATTCCCCTGCTATGCTTTCAAAGTCTTAAACAATGCAGAGGAAGCACCAGGTCGTTATTTTTCCAAAAGACAGCATCTTAAATATTGTAATTATCACCAACTATTTGTTTGGGTATGACTGAAACCTTTCCAATCCACTTAATTTGTAATTCTATTCCTTACTTTCTTTCTTATCACAAGTTTCAAATCATGTCCTTTGTTTGAAAGCAACAAGACTGTTGCCATGGTTTAATTCCATGGAGTGTCATTGTAATTAGTGGAAATGCTTTAGCCCTTTTGCCTACATCCTACTGGTGTTAGTAATTCAAACATTTCTCATTTACACTTTCTTAAATTTTAGGTTAGACTTGATTTTTGCAGTTATTTGTCCTGTTATTTTCTGGGCATTTCTGATATTTCAAGTGCAGCCTTTAACGCTAAAACTGTCTGCTATGATTTAAAACAAATAATTAGTTTTGTTTTCTGTTTACCTATGTTTCTGGTTCCTGTTTTCTTTCTTGTTGATGGAAAAATACCAGTGCCTAACTCCTGTTTCCACCCATCCCTGGTCTCTGTTGAGGTGCCATGAAGCAAATTAATTTTTAATGTGTCATGGCAAGTGTGGCAAATACTTTTTGCTCTGGATGAAGGGACTTTTTTGTTTGTAAAAAAGAATAACATCTGTCAATATGTGTGCTTTTTCCTTAGTCTCCTTTTCATGTCAAGATGGGTAATTGCATCAATGAGAACATGAATGCAGCAGAGTGAGTATCTCTGCTTTGCTCATGAGTGGTTTATAAGATTAAGACAGATTTATTTGAGCCCCTTTACCAAACCTACTGGTACAAGGTATGCTATGCGTCATTTCAGAGACAAACTATCACTTCTGCTGAGACAGGAGAGGACTTGCATTTTTTCATGATTTCAGGTTTATTTGGGAGATCAGAGATGCAGATTTTCTTCCTCAGAGAAAAGTTAGCAGCTCCTAGCACCGGTGGTCACATAGCCTGGCATGAGAAGAGTCTCCTAACCAGGGGATATTGCAGGGGAAGAAACAAAGACCTTGGTCATACTGGAAGAAGACACGGACCAGTGTGAAAGATGGCCTTGGGAACTGGAGAACAACTTTCCTGATCCTGGTTCTGACAGCAATGCTTTTGGCATGGTTGGTAAAGTATGTATTTAAACGTCCATTTGTTTCTTTCCAAATTGAAAGAGGTAGAATGGTAGAAATCAGATTTGTTATTTGTCTGATTGACTTGACAGGGAGTTTTCAGAAAGAGCACTCCTTCCAGATGTGCACTGGCGGCCAGTTGTGCTCTGTCTTAGAAACTAAGGTTAAAACAAGATCTTGGTTTGGGAAATCTAATCGCTGTAATACAAAGGCTCTGGGGAGTGAGACCAGCTTGACATTTAAGTATATTCACCTCTGTTACAAAGCAACATTATTCCACATAATTGCCAAATTTCTGGCTTGAATTCTGTACTATATTCTCCTAAAACCCCTTGGGAGTCTAAATATATGTAGGGCTGTTTAAAAATGTGCTATCACCTGTGCTATTCTCCTACCCACAATTAGCACAGTGATTTTTGTCTACAGTGTGGAATTGAACTGATTGAAGTTGCAAAGTCTTGTCATGTTTTAAAAAGTAAGGGAAGAAATACTGTCTAAAATAGCTCTGTTTCTGAGCAGAAATTATTTTAATATTTCTCAAATACATTAGTTCTTTAATTCCCTCTGTGTGTGTGTGTGTGTTTGTATTTGAGACATCAGATGTAGGATGAAGCATTGAGAGTGTTTAGGAATAATTCATTATCACCTCTGATGAAGACATTTATTCTTGTGGAAGCTTCAATTTTCCTGTTTGGTTTGTTTTGGTTTTTTTTTTAATTTTCCTGTGCCAGATGGATACTCTGTATTAGATAATGTGCTTTTATTTTTATACATTTAATGGCTTAAAATTTTCTTTGTTTATAAAAGTACTGCCCAGGAGCAGAGCCTTTCCTTGTATGTGAGTCCCCTCCCCTCCACCTGCTCATTTAGAGCAACATAAATGCATGCTGCTGCACTGAGGCGTGGGAGAGCTCCCATCAGCAGTAATTGTTGACCTACCACAGTTACAGTCAGTGATCAATAGATACTACTTTGCTGCACAGCAACAGCACAGAGAAATTGTAGACCCCACTGAGACTTTGTTTTTGACATGCAAAGCCAGCTGATGGCCTTCAACTCTAACAGATGTCAGAGAGTGACAGGCACCCCAGGGCACCCTGAAAGTACTGCTGGAACCTGGCTGGGGAAAAAGGAATGCTCTCAAATTACTGAGTGCGTTCTAACAAATCACATCAAAGTGGAGGGGAAGCCTGAGCTGAAGAAAATTACTACTTTCATTTTCTTTCTTATCTGGCGCTCCGGTGCAGTGCGCGCTGCCGGAGACAGCTGCTGGCCACGGGGCTGGGCCACAGGGGCAACGGGGCAGATCAGGAAGAGCACACACTCCTAGGAACATATCAGCCAACTTTGTTACTTCAGCATATATGCAGTCCCTAAATAAATATTTGCTGACTTTCTCTCCGTACATGTCTATGTGGATTCAATGTAATATCATTCAATGCAGGGGAAAGAAACTAAAATGTGGAATTTTTTCTTCCTTTTGTCTGTTGATTATGTGTACTATATTTAGCCCATCTGTTTTATTTGCAACGCCTTCATTCCTGGAAATGTTAATTCAGAGGTAGGACTTGTCTAAATAGTGTATTTTTAACTTGTTGATAGATTTGGACATCTCTGGTCATGATCTGTAAAACTGAAAATGCCTGTCGCTACAAAACTAAACATGCATGGGGTCTATCTTGTCCTAAAAAATACTTCAAGTTCAGTGAGCTGAAAGTATATTAATGCTTAGAGAAACTCTGTCTCCAAAAGGAAAATAAAAAGATAGCTGTCTCTATTTCTCTTTCTTGAAATGGATTCTTGAATGCTCTTGAAATGGATTACTATCATTTCACCAAGTGGAATGTCGCCTCATGTCACTGAGGTATATCTTCAAGTTCTCTTATCTTTGAAATACCCCATTGCTGCTTATACTTGTGCACAGTCTATGGATTCTTCTCACATGTGAAGAGTCTCCATTATAGACAATGGAAATAGTTTTGTACTTCAAAGGAAAACTATACTTCTGACAGCAAAATGAAAAAATGCAGCTAGGAAGATGGTTCAGTCCTCTACATTTGCACCCTAATGGAGCCTGAGGACCATGGAAGAGACCCTCTCCTAAAAGCAGCTTTCTCAATGGACTTTTATAATGGAGTTACATGGTGCCAACCTGATCCTTGTAGATAGGTCTAGGACACACAGAGAGTTCACCATTGTCCTGGGCTTGGAGTGATCTTTCCTCTGAGCAAAATTAAGAGCATAAATTTTGCATGTGCAATGTGCCTGAGGAGAGCATGTACTCGCTGAACTCCCCAAAAAGTCAGGGCTGGGCCCTCTTTGTCTGCAGGGACACTACAAAATTCTCCAGAAACAAAGACAAAGTATACAGCTGGACTGAAATCTGGAGGGGCAAGTTTCAGTATTAGAAGAATATTAACAGGTAATGTCATGTAAAAATATTTTAGACCATAGTCCCATACAAACTCACATAACACTACACCTAGATTTTTCATTATGATACGAGAAGATTGCTTGTTTTCTTTATGAAAAATAGTCATATTCTCAGAGAAAATGGAATCCTGTCTTGCTCATTCACAGGTTTGTGAATGATTTCTGCTAATACTTTTGTTATAACTCTTCCAATATCTTTAAATATGATGTTGCAAGAAACTGACAGTGCCAGTCTTGAGTAGCTGAAGTCCTCTCCTTCTAGATGGCCCTTACACTCTGTGTCCTCTAGATCTCTTTTCAGAGGTCATAAGGGCACGACATACATTTTGGATATTCAGAGAAATAGAATGTCTAACAGGACAACCATAACAGTGAAGTCATATTGCTAAGAACTGGCTGATTTGAACTATCATGATTTTGATGCCTTAAGTTGTAGCTTCCATATTTTAGATTCTGTGCTGCATAGAGATGTAGTTTAAAGCCTCATATTACGTGCTAGTAAGCTCTCTTCACAGGTTAGGTAGACAAAACAAATCCTTTTCTTGCTGAAGACCAAGGACAGCCGTCAGACCCAAAAGCACAAACAACAGGGGACCAGAGGGAGGAACAAGAAAGACGGGACCACACAACCTGAAACTGTAATCGGACAATTAAACCCCAATATGCAAATGTACCAAAACTTAAAAAAATGTAACATCTNCTAATAAACCATGCAGTGTTATGGTCAGAACCTTGATCATGGGCAATGCAAACATGCCTTATACAAGTAAGTATGAAGAAAATATGGCATATGTATATTTTTATCTATCTGTAAAGTAAAGAATTTAGTGTAGATATAGTGGAAATGTTATGAGTTTAATTCAAGCCCCATCATTAGCTCGGGTTTAATTGTGCAGTAAAATAAAGAATAGTGTAATCACAGTTCTGATACAGAAAAATGTGAATAGCAATGATACTACTAAATTTGCAACAGACGCTTCTACCCCTTCTCCTGGGGTTATATTCATCCTTCCCCTACTCCATTGGATCCAAAGGTCATTGGCTTCACTCTGGGGTTTGGTGTGTGGAGGAATGTTAGGAGGCATCGCTGCTATCCGGAGTGTTTTCCCAGGAGGAATATGGTGTCCATTTTAGTGGTTTCTACTCCCATGACCCTCTTGGGATGCACCATTTGTGTATTTGCTAACACTTCTATATTGTTCTTTTTCTTCATTGCCCCTCACTGCCAGGTTACATTCTTATTTACTGTACATACAAGGTAGTCCTTGCATGTATTAGACACTATTTCTTTGCTCAATGTTACCCCAAAGACGAGTTCTGTCCAGCTTCAGGTGTATTTTTTTTGTTGTTGTTGTTTTTTTGTTTTGTTTTGTTTTTGTTTTTGTTTTTTTCTTTTATTGCATGTTTTGAGTGTTTTAACAGAAAATTATGAAGATCTGTGCACAGATGTGGGGTTATCCATACCAAACACTGGACCCACCTCTAGCCATGCCATGTCAGTATTTACCTATACCTCTTCTATCCCCATTTCTCAGGGACTCTGCTCTCATGCTAAGGCTACATTTTCTGCACTACCACATTGTGTGTGAGTCATAAATATCTCATTCTGCCAACAGAGGCCTTTCAAACTCACTACAGCAATGTGAACTGGTAGGAGTAATGGCAATTCTCTATTAACAGGACTACACAGTTATAGAAATACAAGGCAGTTTTGAATACACGTGGGCCTTTTTAGTGTTGTACTTCTCAAAAGTTCTCCTTGTTATAAAATAACACTGCAGCACAAAAACTCCCTCTTTTTGCCAATGAAGTACTTCAATTTGCAATACAGAGCAAGAACACTGCAACTCTATTTAGATATCTTATGTTCTGGAAAGCTCCTCTGTTTGGTACACCCTCCACCCCCACACACAGTCTGATAAACTTTAGCTTTTAAGATTCTCCAGCTGTGCCTCCAGCAATAATTGGGGTCATTAGTCTTTGCCTCCCCAGGCTAATTACCAGCACAATCCAAATGTCATCAGCTAAAGAAATGCAGCTTGAACAGGTTAAACGATGCAGCCACATGCAGGTAGAAATAAGGGGGAAGAGAAAAGATAAGACTTTTTTGTGCCTGTTTGTATTTGGTCCTCTAACTTAAACACCAAGCTGTACTTGCTTCTATAGGCACTGTTTATTTTAACAGAGTCATAAGTGTTCATTTACTGTGAAACAAACACAGAAGAGATATTTGTGTCTTGACTGTGTTCATACTTTAATTGTGTTGTCCTTAAGTAGAAATGAAGTCCTTTAATTTTGGTCTGAAGAGTGCTGCATTTGAACTGCAGTATCCAGTAACTTAGTTCTGGTATGATGAAAAACAAATATGTTTTCCGAATTTTACCAATATTAAAATTTTAAACATAGGCTGGAAAAGCCATAAGAATGGCCAATGCACTGTAATATGATCTATTCTTTTAAAATCGAATTTTGAAGACAATTTATGAAGAATTGTATGTAAAAATACAAATTAAGAGCTCTTAAGATGTAAGATGTATCTTATACAGAAAAGATTTTAATTTGACCCTAAAGTATAACATGAACATTAAAATTTTATAAATAAATTCTTGAATTCATGCTAGCATATAGAAAGCATCACTTTAAAAGCTTTGCTTTGACAAGTATGCTCTTTTTGACCTCAGGAAAATTGTACAGTGAAGTGCATTCCTCTGATGAATGGAGGAAAAAATAAGTTTTCACCTCAGGTCCAGAATTTTGTTCTAAATTGATGGTTGTGGATTGCAAAGAAGGTATTTTTTAATGGGGCAAATCAAAGGTTCTTCTAGTTTATGAAAACAGTTTTGAGGAAGAGTTCCTGATATCACCTCATGTTTCAGATAACTTACAGTCATGCCAATAAGTCAAAATGATTCTAAGAGGAAAAAATGCAAATGATTGGGTCTCTAGGGAAAGATTGCAGGTATATTTGCATTCCTTTAATTAGAGCATGAGATAGCAATGTGCTGTATGCAATATGTTTTCCCTAGATAAGTATATACAGGGCTCTGTTGCATAGCTGTTGCTGGGAGCTGAACTTCAGGGCAAGTTTTTTGTTACTGAAGAGTGGATTTAGTGAAGCTGCTTTAGGACCATTGGCAATTTGCTGGATTTGATGCCAGAGCTGTGGCTTTTGGACTATGGGTAGCTTTGTATTGCCACATAAGGGAAGGAAAAATGGATCTGACTTTTATGCAGAATATCTGAGCTTATCCTCAAGTGTCACACAAGCAATAAGAAGAGATCTGAGAGTTAGCTCTAGGCCTGATGTTCATGCTTGCAAGGGAATGTTTTGCTGGAATGAGTTCTCAGGAAATGAAGAAGTTCTCTTCACCTAACTCTTATTTTTAGCAATCTCACCTGAGAACCCACAACTTTGGCATTTTAGCACTGTGCTCCAACCAACCACTTCTCCATTTACGCTTATAGCTCTTGTCCAAGTTTTGGATATTTTCAGCTCACACAGTTTTGAACACCCTTCAGGCTGTCTCTGGAGGAGAAGGGCAACATTTTTGATTACAATAGATGCACCATTATGTGGGTGATATGACAAATTCCCTATCTACTGAGTGCCAGAGCTGGGAATGTATATAGATTAGGAATAATTTGTAGCTAATGTAGCATATTCACAGCTTGACTGAGTCCTTTATTACAGATTCATGATTACAGCTAAAGCAAAATTCTTTCCTTTGTGATATATTGTTACATATAATAGAAAATGTAGACTGTATGGGCAGCAAACACCTGTTTAGATCCCATCACTGCTCGTAGTGGCTGAATGGTAAGGTTTTCTTAGCTGTAAAATTTCACTGGAAAATGGCTTCTCAAGAGTGTAAATGTGTCACACCTTGGCCTGCTGTTGAAGAAGAACAGAAATGTGGGCATGGAACTAAGGGGCAAGGGAGGGACAGGAGATCTGCAGGCAGAAGATGTGAAGTGAAATGAGGTCCAAAGAATTCCTGAGAAACCAGGAATGTTTTGCAAAGATGAGGGTTACAGTCTGTGTGCCTGTTCCTTGTGTGTGGGGTGGAAAGCTGGCAGTGGGTTGAGGGGCCCAATGAACTCTCTAGCAATTAGGGGAGGAATGGTTTTCCCACAGATGTTTTCAGATGAAAAGTGAAACTGACTAAAATTTTTCTATTGGAATGCTAGACATTAATGCACATTTTCTCAAATTAAAATTTTACTTGATAATATAGGCTTTTTTCCCCTAAATGAATTGAAAATTAGATTTTCCAGAATTGTACTGTGGTTGAACTGCAGAGAGTGCAGGACACCTAACTGTCTCTTCCATGCCTTTGCTGTGCAAATCATCAGGGAATGTGTGGGGCAAAAGAGTTTTTAGTCTCACTTCTCAAGAAAATAAAATGGAAATGACAAAAGTTTCTCAAGGCTGGTCAGCTACTGAGCACTGAGTTGTGTGTTGCTTCTGCAACATAGGTATTTATGACAAACCCTGTCTGCAGTACGGTTTACAGCTGTGGTTTTTGCTGCCCATGACTCTTTTTGAAAAAAACAGTGTTTAATTTTAGAACCAGCTGAGATCAAAACTTGCCATGTAGCTTCATGACATATTATATTTTGTTCATGTTTTAATATCTGACATAACTTATTATGTTTTTTCATAGATCAATTCATCTGTTTGCCTGAAAAAGCTGTCAGAAAACCTATTTACTTGGTAATGTGCTGTATACGCTTAGGAGTACTTCACATTTCTTGGTAACAAATTACCAAAGTACATTTTGAAAGCTACTGGAAACCATCCAGAAATTCCCTTTTTTTTTTCTCTGTAAGAGAGTGGAAGTATGTGCTGATTTTTGTTTTCTTTCCCTCTTCAGTTTTATTAAATTTAAGTTTAAAAGGTGTTTTTTTCCAGAAAAAGTCTTTTCCATAATTGCAAACTTGAGAAGTGCCAGAACTGATGCTGCTGTCCTACCAATTCTGATAAAAGTTTCCTGTCCAGGTATCCCTCCCTCTGTACTAGTGTTCTCAGAGAGTGCCACAAATGATTCATTACCTAGAGCAAATTCAATAGGTTTTAACAAAAATAATTTCATTTACAGGCAGATTGTTCAACAAAAATAATAAAAGTCTTTTATTTGACTCACTTGAATAGACTGCAACTGGCTGCTGGACTGCAGTTCTGAATGAAGCTGCAAATGGAATATAAATTATGAACATAAACACTATTATCCATTTTTCCAGTTCATTTCTCTTGTGTGGTAATTCTGTCTGTTACCTTTTCTGATTTATTATAAGCTCTGTCAAGAGTAAAAAGAAATTAGAGATCAACAAATGTAAAAGGCCTTTGTATGTGCGTGCATGTTTATGAGACTGATTTTGTGTGAAATACTGGACCAGAGTACTGGCCTCTTAAAAAGATATCTATGTCTAAATCCTCTGCATCCTCATGTGGCTTCACACCATGAAAACACCAGACTTTTCAAGAAGAAAGGTTGTCCTGTTGCTTTTGTTATACTGCAGATAAAATGATGTCTTTTCAGAATAAAATATTCTATTGTGGATTTTCCAGTGGAGCCACTACTAAACCCACCTCACTGTTTGCTACAGGATTCCTTTTTGGTGGAGGACAAAAGGTAGAAGACTCCCAAACTGATGTCTCTATTGCTTCTTTTATAGCACTGTAGAAAAATTATATGTGAGCAGTGTGTTCCTAAGCTCTGGAAAATGTTCCTTGGCTAAAATTATCTTTGAGATTTCTCTTAACTTAGGGGCCTGGATGCATTTTTGGTGATAGAGTAGAGCCACTATTTTACCTCTCTGTTCTTTGCCAGTTGCACAGGGTTTGTTCAAAGTACTGTATCTATTATCTTACCACAGCCTGTGCTTGTGGACTTCAATGAGTACTATTCCTATTACTCAAGACTGAAAGGACCAAATCCTGAATTAGTGAATGGTGATGGTCAAAGTTTGAGGAATGAACTGAAATATCCTTGTGGTACCAGCTCTTAGCCAGCAGTACAGAAATGCAGCAGGTTTGGGCTCAGTTAATAACATCTCCCCTCAGTGCTCTTTACTCTCCAGTTTTCCCCTGCTCCAGAATGAACTCTCCATCATCTGCAGTCATTCAGCAATATCCATTGACTCCAGTGTGGGTCCTGCAGGGGCTGCAAGGGGAGCTGGAGCATCCCCTTCCCTTCTCGGGCCTTGGCATCTGCAGGGCTGTTTCTCACGTTTTTCTCGCTCCTCTCTCACAGATGCTGTGCAGCATTTTTTACCATCTGAAATATGTCACCAGAGAGCAGCCAGCAGTATTGTTGATGGGCTCAGCTGTGCCCTGCAGTAGGTCTCCTGGAGATGGCTGTTCCTGGCGTGGGACAACCTTGGCCTCTCCTCACAGAAGCCACTGCTGCTGCTGCCGACTGCCAGCACCTGGGCACCTGCAGTCAGCACGGGAAGCAGCGCAGAGCACATCTGGGATGCATGGGGAATGACCTCCACATGCCTGATGCCTCCTCTGACCAGGGTGTCAGGAATGTCAGGCCCTCACCTACTGATGTAGCCTGAGTTCTACAGATAAAATTCAGATGTTTTCATCTGGCTATTAAAAATGATGATAATGGTCTTTTTAATCCAGTTTAAGAGTTTGGGATGTGGCATTGCTATTTCTTGGAAGCTCACAGGTCCCTAAAATCTCTCAAACAATTGGTTTGACAGTAAAAGGATAAATTGGACATTTAACAAGGATAATAACAATCAGATCCAATCCCTTTCTCTCTTCTATTCTGAAATTGTTTAGAAACACTTTTTCTTTCATCCTTTTGATACCATAAAAACAATAAGATCTGTACTTCTGCTCTGTAACTACAATCCTGTTTTCTTTCTTGCATTAGTGCTATGTGAAAAAGCCACAAAATCATACCATATCTTTCTTCTTCAGTTCATTTTAAGGCCCTCTTTGGTGTATTAAAGACAATAGTTTAAATGTAATTTTACTCATCTTTCACTTCAGAAGCAATGTTTTCTAAAGCTACCACTAATAAGAGAGTATATCTGCTGAATGTGACTGCTCATTTAGTAGGTCTTCCCAAGACACCTCTACTGAACACAAGTTATTGATCACTGAAATCAAATTAGGAAAATTTATCTAAACTTCTGGAAGCTGTTCTTTTTTTAAGGCACAAATGCTGTCTTAAATCCCAGTGTTCATGGGCAAAATATATGCTTTTTTTTTTTTTAATCATCAGCATATACCTTACTCTTAATTACTAATGAAAAAGCTTTATTCTTGTGTAGATATCTTGTTTCTGCTTCTGAAATTTTTGAGTAAGACTTTGAATCCTATGTGGGATCGATCCAACAGGCAAGCTGTGCTTTTCCTTGCAGAGGGGTGAATGAGCCTTCCTATTGCACATAAAGTACAAGATATAGACATATAAGCCCTCCGAAGAGAAATCACACATATGTTTTTAAGGAACTTAGAAAAATATATGTTTATTTAAAAAATCATATTGGGTTGACAGATACTCTTTTATTCTCCCATAGTGTGTAAAGCCTGGCTTTAGGAAGCTCCACATTTTTGTGGAAACAGGAACATCTGCTATTTTAGGAGGAAGGAAAAGAGCAGCGAGGGTTTTAACTTCCTCTCTTCTTTACCTAGCTGTATATGACAAACTCAAGCTCCAGAAATTTCTAGTGCAATTAATTTACAGGAAAAGTGTTCATCTCATAGGATATAAGAGGCACAAAATGCATTTAACACTCTTTCTAAACAAGCTATATTTTGTGAAACTATTATTTCAGACTACGCTAAAAGACTTTCTAAACACATGCAAGAGAAATGAGAAAAAGCCTACACAGCACAACGGCACAAAATTGACACGTGATGGGACACTGTACAGACCTTTTTAGGTAAGCTTCTCTCATGTTAACCTGCTGCTGCAGTTGACAGAAGTAAAAGCCCGACCTATTTTTAGTTGTCTGCTTTAGGATGAGATGAATCGCCTGCTAGAAGGAATGTATTCACAACACGAACTTGAGAGGGAACCTGGGGTGCCTAGCTCAGATTTAAATGTCTGTGCTATTAGGTTAGGGAAGAAAAATCCCATTCCTCTTACCTTATTTCTTCTTGGTGGGGAAATTTGACAGGTAGTTGATTCTGTGTGTAGCCATTGAGAGTACCACATTTGTTGGCATAAATGCCTTAATTCTATTCCCAGTAATATTTAACAAACTGCAAATAGAGATCAGTATCTTACAGAAAATGCATATGTTCCTGGCAAGTCACCTTCAGGGGAATGAGCTTACTTACAACCTTGGAAAGAAGAATAGTTTTATGATATACTTCTGCTTGACTGGTTTAATATCCTTGCTTTAAAAGAATAAGTATCATGCTCATCTTCTTGAGGCTGTTGTTCAGATTCTGTTTTACATTCTTACATGGTGCTTGTAAGTACCACATATTTATCTGCACAAAATCCCTGAAAGAGATGAAAAAGCTACTTTTCTACTTTATATAAATGGAAATCTTAAGCACAGAACTTTGCCATAGGCTGAGTCCCACAGCAAATCTATCCCAGATGAGGAGACTTGAATAGATCTCTCCCAGGTCCTCTGCCTTAATTAGACCAATCCTTTTCCCCTACAACAGATGTCGATAGGAAGCCTCATCTGTATGAAGTATATGTATATGATGGTCATAACAACCCCCTGTTTCTCCTGTCAAGGAATTGATTGTACTAGCATTGATCCAAGTCCTTGCTGATGAAGTTGTGTTTCTTCTTGAATAGAACTCAGTTTATCACTGCATGCCAGGCCTATAGAAACGTACTTTTCTTCTAAAGCCACTCACATATCTCTAACATAACATTGAACAGTGAACTGACTTCTAAAAGGAACAGCAGGGTAATCCTTAATGCTTTTTTCTTTTCCCCACAAAGAATCTGTACTTATAGAAGGGCTTGGTTTAATCTGCTTTCAAAGAGATCTTGTATATTTAATGAGTTAAACCACAGAAAATATTAAAAGATGAGCCTATCTACAGGAAAATTCCAATTGTACTAAAAATTTAGCTTCCTGCATGGGTTTGTAATTCAAGAAACAAACCCCAAACCATGTTACTGGTCTGTATGTGTACATAGCTGTATATAGATACACTCATGCAGGATTTAGCACAATAGTGGAGCTGTCCTATTTTTAATCTAGCTGGCTAGGGCACTGGCTTGGGCACAGCTGCAAGACCTGGATCAGCTCAGCCTGCAAGACTTGCTGGAGCAGCAGAGAAGGATTTTGGACTTCTGGTGTGCTCTTAGTTCTGCGGCTGAACCTGCAAACATGTTTGAATATATTAGGTTACACCTGGTTTTTCAATGCTGTGCTACATCTCAAACTGAGCATGCTTTGGACAAATGCATAATAAGTAAGGACAACAATAAAGTTGTGCCACAGCACATGGTGATACACAATGAACTTGAATTTTTCTCTGACTCACAATTACCGTTACTGTTTTATAGAATCTCTCTGTGTTGATTATGTGTGAACCTGTTTTTGCAGGTAAAATGGAGGTTAAATCCCAAGCAGTTTAGTGGCAAACAGAAAAACAAATGTCTGTTTATATGATTAGAGTCAAACACTAAATGTCACCATCCTTCCAGGCAAGGAGAAGGAATTTACAGAGTTGGGTTTGTCAATGGAAAGGTGTCTCAGCCACTGAGAAACCTGCTGCTGAAGAGTGGTGATCTGGCATGGAAAGCATATTGCAGGTGCCAGTTCAACAGAATGACCAGAGCAGGAATGGATATATTTTACTCTTCACCATAACTTGAAATTTTATTTTGGAGCAAGCAGAACTTCTTACCATAGCAAATTTCCTGTTCTTGACCCCACTGAAATGGCATGTAACTAGTTTTCTTAGGGCAGCACTGTTAGCCCCAGGACAAGACATCTTCTGGACAGTATGCACTGTGTGAGTGCAATACAAAAGTGGTTTTCTACCCCCAAACTTCTGTGTGCAAATCTGCATGGAAAATCCCTTTCCAAGTCTGTGAAAGAAGCAGATACAAGCCAAGCTCATAAACTTTGTCAAAAGTTGCAAAACCTATGCAAAAAATTGTTTCCAGGGGAAAAGAAAAGAAAAAAAGAAAAGAAAAGAAAAGAAAAGAAAAGAAAAGAAAAGAAAAGAAAAGAAAAGAAAAGAAAAGAAAAGAAAAGAAAAGAAAAGAAAAGAAAAG
>VZUA01043426.1:15806-31731 GCA_013401035.1 Horornis vulcanius
CCAAAGACAATCTCCTATAAATTCACACTTACAAAAAATAAAAAAAATCAGAAAAAAACCCCCTGTACTTTCTAGTAAAACAGTCAGAAAAAAAATAAAGCACACCTATTTGCTAGGGCAGGTCTACAATTATCTGCAAACAGGAATATGAGACATTGCTTCCTTTCCCTCAGTTCAGTGGGACTTCCCAAACACTTCTGAAAATCAAACTGCTATTCAAGTGGGCAAAGAATTCCAAAGCCTAATTCCTCTTTAGTGAAAGGCAGTAACTGCAATGTGTATTATTGTACTAAATCATATTAACCCTTGCAGTACTTAGACACATGGAATTAGCTATTTGCCCTAGTTTTATGATTGCTGGTCAATCTACCAAAAAAATCCAAAAAAAATAAACCAAAACAAACAAACAAAACCCCAAACAAAACCAATAAACCAACAACTTTCCAGGAACAAATGTTCAAAAAATGGAAGACTTTAGAATGGACTCACTATAAACAAATCTTGAATACAACTTTTTTAGATTTAAGAGTATTTGAAAGCAAGTGAAGGGTTCTTCATGCATACTTTCTGTTCATTATTTCAGAAGAAAAACTACTTTCAGAATGAATAGTCTAGTGAAACAACTAAAAAATCCTTGCAGCAAACTTTTATTTTCATCTTTTTTTGATTCAACAGTAGAGTTCCATAACCATTTTCAAAAGAAAGTATTTCAGGAAGGTAATTTTTTGTGTGTTTTTGCAATTTTTTCCAATGAGATGTTCTAAATCATAGTTGAAGCTTGTTGGTATTCACCAGCAAATTAAGCAACCGTGTTAATGTGCAAAACACTACAAGAAAGAACATCTTAAGTATAAGGGTGTTTTTTACTATAGGTTTCACTTGAAACATGAGGAGATTTAAACCTTTTCCTCTTCATCAGCTCTGAAAAGCATGTTGTTTTTCAAATGGATCTGCAGATGAGTGCACCACCAGTAAAAATCCCTGTCTGGAGCTGCTATGAAAGACAAGGAGACTGTCAGAAAGATTTTACTAATTTTATACTTTTGGATGAGTAAGAGACATTTCAAGTGTTAAAGTAGAGTAGCCATTAAGATTACAGTTGAGACATGATTAATTTTCCCCTGGCTGTCACCTGGACTAGTCTGTCACCTTTCCCTCTGACCTGTTTCTATTCTCATTTCCTCAGGACTCTGTGGACCAAATTTTTATTGGTGACATCAGTGATGCTGAGATCAGAAATTGGCTCCTTGCCTCTATTTTTCCCTTGCCTTCCCTTTAATTTGCCTTTCCCTGTGCATCTCTTCAAAGATGCTTTGCTGCAGCTCTCAGTGCTTTGCAGGTATCCTTGACTACAGCTGACATTCCCATTCTCTGGCCAGCTGGAGCAGGTCTGGATATAATCCAGATCTAAAGCAGGTGGCTAATCAGCAAACGAGCAACTTGTTGGCACACAACAGAAGTGACTCAGTCATTACTGGGTCCCCTCTTTTCAGTCTTAAATTTGGCCAAAAAGTAGTTGTGGGTGATGGATCTTGAAGAAAGTGGATTGTGAATCATGCTGAAAAAAAAAAATAAAAAAAATCTCCTAACCCCACAAGCACAAAATGGCTCTCTTGGAACTGAACAGCCACAGACACCCAGCCAGCATCCACCTACAAGGCAAACCAGCAAGGCCCAGCACTGCAGCACACTCACAATGTGCTTTTTGAGATGGCACCAAAATAACTTTGTAATGCAGAACTCTGTGATTGGAAGGTTAGCAGAACTTCTATGGTATTAGAATGAAAACTGCAAAGTCTTTTAGCAAACCTTTAAAGATACTAATTGCACAATAATGTAACTATAGCATGAGATTTGTAATATATAACCCATCTAGCTTAGGTTCCAGGAGTAAACAGAGCTGCAATGTGCACAGTGATTTGAACATGTTTACAAAGCCCTGCTTGTATTTGAAATCAAAGTACATCCTCCTGCAAACACTTCCATCTCATGAAGTTACTCAGCAAATTGTTTCAAGGGTAAGTCACTATTTATTTTCACTATCTATTCTTGGATGGCTTGTTTTGTGCTTTCAATTTAAAATAATGTNCTTTCAGGGAAATTGCATGCTGTCTCTGTGCTTTCAAAGTGGGGGTTATTTAACCTGCAAGAATTTAGGTGTTTGGCCAAGCTGCACTTTCAGCACAAGAATTTTACTCTCCACAGCATAATTGCAGACAGAAGGAAGCACTGGGGGAGAAAATGCACCACCATGGCATGCTTAGCTAGAAATTCTACCATCACGTGTTAACATGGCTCCATATGCCAGGAGTACACAGTAAGAAGGCCAGTGTGAAGGATCTGAATGTGAGTATCAATACAGTCTACTCAGTTTAGCTTCCAATGCAATTTAATGCAGCTTTCTTTAAGCCAAGGTACCAAAAAAAGAAAAAAACAGTGAAAGCAGTATTTGTCATGACAAGAAAATATGGTAGCTATGTGCAGCATAGTTCCATAATGTCTTGGCAGCAATTCACTTGCTGTTATCTGAGTTAAAAATAAAAGAATTTCCAAAGAGGGACAAACCCAGATCACACATGTACACTTTCAGAAACAAAGTAGGAAAGGTTCCATCTATGACATTTCAAGTCCCATCTGCACCAACATCTTTGCCAATTCTTGAAACCAGTGCTTTGATTTTCAAGAGGGCCTCTGGCAAAGCCTGGCCATTAAATAAAATACTTTAATATTACTCCATTCTTAAATGATGTGCAGGTAGTATGGTCTGTTGCACAGTTTGTGGTAACTATCACAATCACAGTCTTTTTAACAACAGATTTTCTGCTCACCAGTGTCTACTAATAGCCAGTCTGTTTCTTGAATAAAATTACACAACAATGTAATCCTTGAAATGAATAAGCTATGCCTGGAAAAACGCACTTTCATAATGACTGAAATTTGAGATCTCTGAAGGTAGATTGCCTTAACCCTCAATTCAGCCCCTCCACAATTGCAGAAGCATTAACACACTTGTTTCTTAAATTGGTACAACAGTCCTTTAACCATAACAAAAAATAACAGTGTACGTGAGCCACAGTAGCACGACAAAAATGTTACTTGTTTACAATCTCTGCTAAGTCTTCTTTATCCCTAAGATCATCCTCTAACCAACTACAATCATAATTGCTTCTGTGTGAAGTTGCTTATACAGGGTGTTCCAAGCACGCCTATCAGATGAAACAAAGCATAGCAGTTAGTTTTGAAATTATATCCCAGCTACCAGAAAAACCTGCAGCAGCCATGAGGAACTAACAACCAGGAACCTCCATTTCACATTCCTTGGTCTGAATTCTTTCTCTTAAATTAGTTTTAACTTGGTTTGTTTCTTATTCCTTTGTGACTTTTCTCATATTCTTACTTTCTCTTGTGCTTCCTCACCTTCTCTCTCATGTAAGAAAAAAGGTATTTTTCTTCTGGGCAGACGATGTATTCCAGCTAGGAACACCAATTTAAGTAATCAGGTTTCATATATAGTTAGAGGCAGACTTACTAAAAACAAATCAACAAACAAACCCAGGGATAAAACCCCCACAAAACAAACAAAAAACCCCATTCACTCTAACCTGCAGGAACTAGTTACAGGAAAGAGAACATGTATGCAGAAGGAGCAATATTATTTCATTCTTCAAAGCAGCCAAAATTTTGCATGTTTAATGGGAAGCAAGGAATAGCAGTGGATGCATCACTGATGCTGATAACGGAGCCTCATCTCTAGATCTGCCAGAGTAATACAGTTTCACATCCTGTCAGTGTTATTCTCTGTGGATGCTGGCTGTGTAGCAGTGAAACCCACAGTCTCCAGTGTATTTGGGTTATTCTTCAACAGTCACAGGTTTTTGATATCTGGGCTGGAATGATAACTTGCCCTTACTCACGCATATGGTCAACTCCTTTATTTAAAAATTCTATGCCATGACAAACAGGTTTTGCAGGCCAATTTCCCAGGCAACAAGATTATCTAGAAGTCTGTACAACTAGCCAATCATTTCTAAATGGACAATTTCTCTTTACCTTTTGGGATAGTTTCTGAACTTAGCATGCTGTTAGTGCATTTAGGGTTAACCTTCCACTTTGGATCTGCCCTGTACAAGGATTTGTGCCACACCTTTGCTCTCAGGGGCTCTTCTGGAAAGTTCTCCCTCTGTGCAGTGGCTTCAGAAACAGACATGTCTGTGCAACCTCTATTTAGATTGCTCTGAACATAGCTCTTTTCTAGGTTCCAAAATGAGGCCTGTTCAGACTCTCACAAGTGAAAAAAAAAAACAAAACAGGTTTTGGCACCAGCGAAATAGGAAGCAACTCAGAGGAGAAGACTACCTGCTTTATTTGGGATAAGACAGCAATAATCAGTTGTTTCAGTAACCTATACAACCTGAAGAGTCGGTTTTACTTCCTACTTGCATAACCTTGGCTTCTGAGGAAAGAGTTAGAGGGAGGCAAGGCAGCAGCAGAAGCAAACAGGATTAACAAAAGCACCAAGACTTTTTTCTTCTCCTGGTTGTCCTATGCCATGGCAGAAGTAGCAAGCTTAGTCTCTTGCAAGTCCTCCTGGACAGGCAGGGCAACAGCTGACTATAGTGGGAATGATGTGGGAAGGATTGCTGAAAGAGGGAAGAGATTTAACTCTCATCATTACTTCAAAACAATTTTCCTGTTCCAAGAACCACTATCACCTCTTGCAAAAACAATACTATGATAATAAATTTGAATTAATTAATTAACAATAATGCCCCTAATGATTTTCTAATGCTAAAAAAATAACTTGGTTTGTTACCAGTGGTGCAGGATAATGAATGCTTTGCAAGAGATTTCACGCGTTTCATACCTGTTTCAGTCCTTACAAAACTGCATCTCCAACAAAACTGTTGCTAGCTAGGGGGTTATTTTGTCATCACATCCCTTACATCTAGTGCTATACTAGCTTTTTTTTTTTTAATGATTATATTTGTTCCCTTCTCCCTGGGGTTTTCTTACACAGCACTCCAGTACTGGTTTCCAGTTAACTTTTAAATGTCACTTTATTCAGTCACTGGGGGGATGGCTGTCTTATTATTCTTTTCAGTCTGCTTGCATCTATCCACTCACAAATTTGTTTTCTTCCTTGTTAATTATTCTTAATGCATCCAGTCTTAGCAGAGGTTCAGTAGTTCACCAGCAGAATGCAGGTTCTCTGCATTTTTGAAAGACTCCTGAGAAAGTTTTAATACAATTATGCATCTGTGCTGCTTACCAGTCTGTACACCACACATACTAACACTCATGAACCTAAATGTCATGAACTAAATGTACACTTATACCCTGGCATACCACACTGACTGCTTCACTTGATAATTTGTTCACGATGCTGGGCCTGGTGAAAAGGCAGATAGCAGTCAGGGGCAAAAGGTGCACAGCCATAGTCCTTAATGTTATTGTTAGCACACATTAGAATGCATGAAGGCAACAGTGAGGCAGAGGATCATACCCCTGACACACTAAGAAAAATCCATTTGCCCTGCTAAAGAGGAAGTAAACACAATGGGCCAATAAATAATGCAGGAAACAATTGACAAAATTATAAGCATTATGGACAATATAATAACAACAACACATCAACATAGTTTCATCGCCCAGAATATTAATATCAAGCTCTTTGTAACTAAGGACTGTATGTTTACCTCGCTCATTGGCTTCCCTGGAGTGGAATCACTCTGCTTTCCAAAGCTTCTATCCAAAGATGACCCATTTAAATGCATCTCTTTACATTCACTGAAATTAGCAAGTGCACTAGAGTTAAACCCCCTTCAGACAAACACCTCTCCAGTACAAATCCACAGTTGCATGGTGGCTTATTTTCCTTGATATTTTCATCTTTTATCCTGAACAAAGGAACTCTGAGGTATTAAATTTATTTACTTTCTTCCAGCTACTAGTATGTTAACCTTCAGTTGCATCTTTCTTCTCATTGTTTAATATTAATACTCTTCAAGCACTCTTATGTCATTTAAGACACTTTATAACGCTTCTACAACTAGGTAGGTAACAAGTGATGACAACTTTTTGCCAGATTCCCACTCTCTGCTGCAGGGATTAACCTGACAGTTATTTTGCTCTATTTTGTTATTGCTCTGAGCAAGTAATTCTATACAAATTTTACAGTGGAAAAAAGTCCTCATTAATTTTGCAGAAGAGTTCCAGGTATTTTCAGTAAGTTGTATATTTTTGGAAATTCAGAATGGCTGGTTGACTGCATGTGTTTTCTACACGCTAGAGGAAGTGAAAGGAGGAAAACAATTTCTGTTTCATGACAGTTGACAACAGAAATATTTGAAAACCATTGATTAAATTCAGCCTAACAGGCTTCTAACTACTCTGATTATCTTATCAGAAATGGGTTATTTTAATACTGTTCAAAAGTAGTATCCAATTCTGCTTTAGTTACAAAAAGCATTAAAGTTTATAAGTCTCCTGAGAGTTTTTCATTAAAATATAATTCTCATTTTTCTCTATTTTAGGAAAATAATTGAAAAACATGAAGCGAGATACACCTACATTTGAGACAGTTAGAGGCTTTCAGACTGATAAAGGTGTTTAAAAATCCTAAAAAAGAAAAATGATGGACTAGAACATAGCATTTTGATTGTGTGATTGTGATAAGAGTCTCACATGCACATTATATTCCACCTTAGTATTAAAGAGTGCATGGCAAAGGATACAGAGCTCTGAATGATAAGCATTGCAAACTGCTGCAGCAATTACACGTTAGTAACACACAGACCTCTCTGCCTTCTGCCAGCCAGGACTATGGAATGTCCCATGATGAAAAGTCTCTTCAACAGGCTGTGTTTTTTCTTCATGGAAAGCACAAGGTGTCTGCATGGTTTTGGCTTAAGAAGCAGTGCTGTGCCCACAGCTCAGCTGTCATAGGTTAAACTGGAACAGCACCATCAAACTTAGCCCTGGTAGCTCAGTCTCCACAAACATTTAAGAATCTCATAGGCCAATTCCAGGAATATGTTTTATGATTTAGGGAAGAGGAAGCCTATCCAAGGGGTAATGTCCTATTAAAATATTTTATTTCAAACTACTATAATTTCTATCAGAGCTGTAATGAGAGAAGCACTGTTTGAGCCTAGTAGAACCTTGAAGAGTTCAGTAATTTTTCATAGGAGGTCTCTGGCAAAGCTGGTGAGAATAATTTGTGCTGAGCGTCACAATTTCATCTACTGACATACTTTTTTTTCTGCACTTATACCTAAGTTTCTAAAAGTATAAAGAATTTCCAAGGTATGACAACAGTATGTAGTTACAGCAGTTCTGAAAACTTTCTTTGCCAGAGGCTACCTGTCTCCTAGCTGTCTCAGCTAACTTACCATTTATTGCACAAGACACACTGGACAGTAAGTATCATTATCACTATCCTACCCAGAGCTGTCAAGCACACAATTGCGAGTTAACTCAAATACATTATGCAGCTAGATTAAAAAATCATGTATTAAAACAATGCTTTGTAACTGTTGTTCAGTTTAATGTGTACAGGTCACTGAAGAAGATGGCAAAGGCCAAACAGCCTCTAGCTCTCAGACAGCAGGCAAAGCTGCTGCAACAAAACACAAAATTTGAACACAAAATTCTCACAAACTAATCAGCAGAATTTATATGCAATAAAGTAGGAAATGTGTAAAAATGCTGAACAACTCATTGGGATTTCTAAAACGAACACAGCTATCTTCTTAACACAGAAATATTCCTGGCTAGGCTAGACTATCTGAAGTTACAATTTTTTTCCAGTAATTAATCCCTTGTATGATATCCTGTTTACAACTGGATGATTTCCTCTGCAATCATTTGTTTGTTGGATTAAAAGTTGCCTTCACCTGTTACATTTCTTTTGAAGAATTAAGTTCTCTTTAGCATGTAAAAAACACAGCCTGATGCAGTGTTGCTTTGCTAAAATGCAATGGCTTGGCTCATATCACAGAATGATAGAATGGCCTGGCTTGAAATGAGCTTTAAAAATTATCTACTTCCAACTCCTGCTGTGGGCAGCACCACCTTTCAGTACACTAGGTTGCTTAGAGTTCCATCCAAACTTGCCTTGAACACTTCCACGGATGGAAAATCAACAGCTACTGCGGACAATCTGTTCTAATGCCTCACTACCCTCACAAGAAAGTATTTCTTCCTAATACCTGATCTAAACCTCCTGTCCTTCAGTTGGAAACCATCCCCCGTTATCCTGTCACTACCTGTCCTTGTAAAAATTCTCTCTACACCTCTCTTGCAGGCTCCCTTCAGGTACTGGAAGGCTGCTATGAGGTCACTCCAAAGCCTTCTATTCTCCAGGCTGAACAAACCAAGTTCTCTCAGCCCTTCCTAACAGGACAAGTGCTCCATCCCTCTATCATCTTGGTGGCCTCCTCTGGACTCTTTCCAATAGTTCCATGTCCTTCCTGTGCTGGGAGCCCAGAGCTGGATGCAGCCCTGCAGGTGGGCTCTCAGCAGAGCAGAGGGGGAGGGCTTCTGCCTGCTGGCCACACTACTTTGCATACAGTCCAGGGCACCTTTGGCTTTCTGGGCTGTGAGTGCACATACCTAGGTCATATCCAGCACACCCAATTTACCTTACCAGTCAAAATTAACCAAATTTATTTGAATCTCTGTGTTAAAAAATGGTAATATAAACTGCTGTGTTGGCAGATCACTAGAAGCAGCGACTCATGTAAACAACAGTTGCAGAAAGCTGACGTGTACTTCTTGCATCAGCATTACTGAATGGCCTGTCCTGTACTCCATCCCATGATGAAGGATTTATTTTGGTTTCAAGATCAGTTGTTCAAAGCTAAACAGAAGCAAATTATCCTTATATACGAACCAGTGCGAACACGAAATTAGAAGTCTGCATATTGACAAGACGAGCTGAAAATAAAACTCTACATCTTAAATTGTATACCTTCCTTCTTGAGTAGCTGTAGTTTGTGTACATGCACCTGATTTTGAAAGAAAGAAATATAAATAGAAAATAAAAATATCTCCAGAGTCCTACTTACCTACAGCAGTTAGCAATGAGCTCATAGGGGAGCACAGACAGAACACCCTTAAGGCTTTGTCTTGTCATTACTCTGCAAGCAGCAGAGATGGCTCCAATTTATCCAGGTGTTTGATAGCCTCTAGAAAAACTTACATCCCAGATCTGTTATTTGCCTTTGGTACTCTGATCAAATTGTGCAACTGAGCAGATAGCAGTCACTCACCTGGGAAAACTCTGTTAGGGCACACAATAAAATTGCCCTTGCACACTGAGAGCATATTTAACAAAATGCTGATACAATTCTCTCTTAGCAGACCATTTCCCTCCCCATCTTACTGATGTTTTTCCTTATCATCATATTCACCAGGTTGATTTTTGATAAAATACATTTTTGAGATAAGAAGACTAATGAGACATTCCAGGACTTGTCTCAAACGTTACACGTTTAAGTAGGAGAGAATCTTAAAATATTCTGCTACTTCATGCAGCACACCGATTTATAAAATTTACCAGTATGTTCTAATTGTATTCAGTTGTTATTGTATTATTTGAAAACACATACCAGGCTGAGAAGTTGCATGCATATTTTGCTGCTCAAGAATGAAAAAAAAAAATTATATAACCTATGCTTTGCTTTTGGATTCACAATCTTGTAATCTGAAAACTAGGCACACATGAAACACGACCTAGAAAAATACTGTGAAAACCAACAAAAAAAGTCTACATTTTCTCTCAAGAGAATCAGAATTAGAATTTCTTTTTCTGTCTGTGCCATTTAATTTTTTTTTCCTGGTTGCCAGGACAAGAATATCCCCTTTCATATGACGAAGTTAAGTATGATAAAACCCACATATTTAGGGAGGATGAAAGTCATGTTAACAGCAGTTAGAAATTTTTTTGCCAAATTCAGCTTTACTTAGATACCACCATCTTAAACATGTTTGCATCTGGGCAAAATCAAAATCTGAAGTTCAAGAAGATGAGAAGCGGTCATAATTGGTTCTCAAACATTGTTTAAACAGCGAGCAGTAGCTTATAAAAATGAGTATTTTTTACATAGTGTAATTCCACCTTGTAGTCACTGTGCATAACGGTGGCATAAACAACACTGATGAAGGAAAAAAATTCTGGAAGAAAACATAAAGCAAATTAAAAAATAGGCAACTGTAGAAAAGGAAGGAGAAAAGGGAAAAGATAAACACTTGTAAAAAAAAAAAGAGGGGAACACAACTCAAATTTTATTGGAGGAAAGGAAAGTGGAAGAGAAGAAAACAAGCTATGGGAAATTCTACGAATCGAACAGCCATAAGATTTTCCTGGTGTGTAGCTGTGATTTATACAGAATTTTCAGGGCAAGTCATGTTTTTCAAAGGCCCACAATATTCATTGCCTAAACAGATTTCCTTTCTAACCTAACAGCATGGTCCAAATTAGAGCATATATTACATTATGTAATATATGTCATTCTTTGAATAGTGGCTTGACTTGAGTCTTATTTAAAGAAAAAAAACATTGTCCTCCATATTTGTTTTTCTCTTGGACTAAACTGAATCACCATAGTCTTTGTAATCATACAGCAAAGAAATTATTTTTCCCAATCTAGTACATTCAAAGCTCTACAGAAGTAGTTTTCTTCATGTATTCTGACATAGCCCTGTAATTAACATGACTCTAAAAAGGGACACCAAAATAAGTTAAAAATTATAGATTTTACTTGCATCTTGTACTTAAGCAGCAAACTCACAGAATGTTTAAAGATGGGTAAATTCACATTTGCCATAGCAGCACTATTAACCACAGGAAGAACAGCAAAACAGATTCTCTAAGAAATCAGGCTTCAGTTCAGAATTCTGGGTTTGCTCCACTGAACAAAACATGTTTGACCATTTCCAGCAGACTGTGTAACAGGCCAGGAAGAGCCAGAAGTAGAAAACAAATCATCTTACTACAGGCACACAAGAGGATAACGGGATGCCAGAACAACAACAGGTCAACACCCTGGAATAAATGCTTAATAACTGAGGACATTTCAGAGTACCAGAGAAATCCATCCTGCACATGGTTATCTTCAACAGTCTTTTAAATTGCTTCACTAATGAGTATGTTTACAAAATCTGCAGTTGACACAAAGCTAGAGCAATTTGGTGAGCACTGTAGAAGAGAGGATTGGAACTGAAATGGATGCTGAGAAACTGCAGAGGCTCAGAAACCATTAAGATAAAACTCAAAAAAAAATTCAAGTGTAGAGTGTTATAAAAACATACACACAAAGCTGGGACTATTTTCTTGGGAAGTACAATGGCAGCCTAAAAAGAACAAAGGGAGGAAGAGACAACACAGTGTGCTTCTCCTCTCCTGTAAAAAATTATATCAAACCAAACTAGAACTTTAGAGACTACATAATAGGAACAGTAACGTATTATCTCTGCAAGCCAGCTCACCTTCCTCACACACCAGTTTTATTCAGGAAAGTCTTCAGAAAGGCTCTTTCGACTGAAGATTGTTATTACACTCTATTTAGCCTTGAAAAGATCTCACTTGAATATTGTCTTTTCAACATCATACTCCCAAAAATACCTTGAGAGTTTAGAGCAAATGATGCTACTTTGAAACATGCTCTATCTTTTAAGCCTGTCAATAGATAGATGAGCATGTCTCCAGAAAAAAAAAAAAAGGCTAAGGGGAAAGGGGCACAAGTACCAAGCACATTCATAAAGTTGTATTTGAACATAAGTTTTACTTTTAAATTAAATAGTAAATAACTTTTCCAGAAGAGAAGGAAAAGCTTTAATCAGCTCCAGTTGACTTTGTTGTCAATCATGCCAGGCTGAGCTACACTCTACATACAATGAAGTATGGTACAGTCAGTACAGTCATATTACATGCCACAGACCAACAGATGGTTAAAGAGTAACCTTCCCTCCAGGATTCACCTACTTCAGGGAAAGTACTGTTCCCCTAACAGATAGGTCAGGAGAAGACCACTGGATGTCACCAGCCTCCATGCTCAAGCAGGATTCCCTAGGGCATGATAGTCAGAATTTTGTCCAGACTGCTTTTGAGTACTCCAGGGAAGGAGACTCCACCACTGCTCTGGGCAGCTGGCTCCAGTGCTCAATTAGTAGAGAATTCCTTCTTCATCTTCAGGTGGATGTTTCTATGTTCCAGTTTCTTGCCCATTACTCAGCAAAACTAAGAAGAACTTGGTTTCATCCACATGATGTCCACCTATCAGATATTCAGATATTTATACACACTAATGTGATCTTTTCTTAGTCTTCTCCAGATTGAATACACCCTGTCCCTCAGCCTTTTTGCATAACTGGGATGCTCCAGCCCCCATCTATATTGCCTGCTGCTGGACACACCCCAGGAGCTATGTGCCTCTTGTCCTGAGGAGCCCAGAAAGGGACACACTGCTGAAATTCAGAGAGTTTCTCTCTGCCCACCTCTTCAACCTGTTGAACTCCTTTGGAAGGGTTACAGAGCTCTCTGGGCTATCAGCCACTCCTTCCAGCTTTGTATTGTCAGTGAACTTGCCAAGGAGGCATCTGCCCTTTCACCCCCTTCACTGACAAGTTAAACAATACTGGACCAGTACTGAACCCTTGAGGACACCAGCAGAAAGAAGCCTCCAATGAGACCCTGTGCCACTGATTACAACCCTTGGAGACCTGTAGTTCAAGCTCAGGAAATACGGGCTGGACGAATGGATAGTGAGGCTGCAGTGAAAACTGGCACCCCGCTGCCCACTCACCCATGCCACACTTCCTGAGCTTGCCTGTAACACCTGAGACAGTGTCAAAACCCTTGCTCCAGGTAAATATCCACTGCTCCTCCCTCATCCACCCAGGTAGTTGTTCCAACAGAGGGCAATCAGGTTGGTTAAGCAGCTGACGACTCTTCACCATCCTTGTGTATGGAGACAGCCCCCAGGATGAAAGGTTTAATTACCTTTTCAGGGATCAAGACGAGACCGATTGTAGCTCCTGTAGCTCCCTGGAATCTCCTTCTTGCCCCCTCTGAAGACCAGGGTGGTACTTAGTATCCTGCACCTCTCCTGACTGCCATGACCTTTGAAAGATCTGAGAGGGGCCTAGGAATCATGTCTGCTAGTTCCTTCAGCACTCAGAGGTGTGAAGGAACCCATCAGAGCCCATGGACTTGTGGATGGCAAGTTCACTTCTTTATGATTTCCCTAGACACAGGAAAGAACATTTTCCTCCTATTTTGCTCTTTATGCAGAAGCCTGAGCATAAAGCCATCTTCTTGAAATGTTCTAGCTTTAGCTGTTTTTCACTGGCCACCCCAGCTAAAGCAGCTGGATTCTGCTAAGAACTGGCTGAAATACTGAAAAATAATCTTTTCTGCTATTCTGAGTGCAATAGTCTCTGACAAACAATTAGTAGCAAGCACAGAAATAGCACCACTAACTGTTACAGCAGGGGTTTCAAGGTGGCAATGGTGAGGTTGCTGTAAACATCTGCAGCTCCCTGACGGTAATGACCTCCTTTTGGCAGATGTGTTCCTGCAAGAGTACCACTCATACATCAGTTTCTAAACAGACTTATTATGTTTGTATCATTCTTCACATAAACAAGCTTTAGTTCCACAAGAAATCTAGCTAGTCAAAGACATACATCTTTTTGTAGGGTACCTTACCTAGTTTGAAAATTTTACATTCTATTTTACCATTACTGGCTACATCCAAACCACTTATTCAAAGTTAAGGGCCCTCATCTTTTCTTCTTTTCTCTATGCTAGATAAATTAGTAGAGGGAAAACAAATTTATCCTATAGTGTGTGATTACTCACCACGTTTACATATTCACTATGCACAAAGCTTCAGCTACTTAAGTCTCATACAGGGAAGTCTTACTGACCCTTCCCATTAAGATTTTCGTATGAGGCATTCGTAACATGCCTCCCTTGATGAAAAAAAAAATAATGTCTCCCATCCCCTCAGTATAGATTACAATGAGATTCAATGGTACTTCATCAAAACACAAAAAGAAAAAGCCTTCAGACTGACACCAGCAACAGGCATGTTCATGCTCTCACAAAATGAAATCAGCTGCAATGATTATGTTTATTTGGGAAGGCTGCAACCTTCCCAAATAAACATAATCATTAACTAAATATAGCTGTATCTATTCCAGAGTCAAGAGACTTTCTTTTCTTTTGTCTAAAAGGTTATCTTATTTTTCTTCACTGTATGCTTTCTAATAAAAAGAATGGCTTGACCTCGTTTAGAATGGCTTGAGTGTTGCTGAATCCAGCAAACAGTTGAGCTGTCTTGAAAGCAAGCTTCCCCTCCATTATTTAATGTTTGTTTTCTCTTTTGCAGAGAGAAAAGGCAAACAGTCTTCAGATTTACGCTGGGGAATGGAAGAGGAAAAACAAACCACAAATGCAAATGACTGCCTAATGATAGTTTCAGTATTAAGAGAAGGGTATTAAGAAAAAAAAAAAAAAAAGATAATAAGGATCTCTTTACCCTTTTCATTTCCATTAGCATAATTTTCCAAGAATGTTAACTACATTCTTTTATCTCTTAGACACCAGTTTGCAGCTTAAGACAACAGTAAAAACAAAGCTTTAAATTACAACTGGATCAAAAGATTTACATAATGACATAAGTTATTTTGTATATTAAGATTTGAAAGATTCCATTTCTTTGATTTTGATCCCAAGAAAGTTTCACTTTTCACTGACAATGGCGAACTGAAAATACAGCCTTTGAAACTTTTTTATTTTATTGACACTTAAGTCTTGTCCAGCTAGCACTGATCCTTACACGCTTATCTTTTGGCATTTTGGTCATTTACACAAAAATAAGATTAAGCTAACGGTTAGGTTGGAAAGCTACAGGAAGAGTAGTAATTAGCACTAATAATACTAACAATACTAAGAGTAGTATTGCCAGCATCGCAAATTGGTGATTCGAACAATAAAAAGAGCCTTAAGATAAACACCACGTAAACAACACCTATCACTTTAAGACCACAAGATGCATTTGGCGCTCCCAGCACTGTTTCAGGTCTTTAACTACTCCACCTGACCACAGCAGAGGAACTTCACCGTAAACTCGGCCACCCGAGCCTCTGTAGTAGCTACTGATTTTACTTCGGTTCCTACCAACATTTTTACTCCATTGTACAAAGTGAAATTCTACTTTCAGAATGGCAAATACCGCCCATGTGACATGATCTTAAAAAACGTATCTGCTTGTAACACCAAATACGGTAGTCTGGCTGTATTTCTTTTTTTAATCTCTACAACCCCCGTTCAAGAAAAAAACAACAAACCCTCAGGCAGGCGGGCCCATTATTTTAATGAAATACTCATTCGCCTGTTACACGAACAGCTATAGCTTGTACAAAAAACATGAGAGCTCTGCAGCCCCTACAAACCAGGTAAACCACCATAAGCATAAAAAAAACCCAAAAACTCCACCAATCAACCACCCAAAACTCGGCACCAGCATACGGAACTGGAAAGCGTACTTCCAAATCAACTTTAAAAAAAACCTACTCAAACGGAAGCAATCAAGACGGAACAAACATAACTGCAGTATTTGCCCTCCGAATCCCGCAGAAACAAGAGCTCCACCGCGGTTCTTCACCGGGCTCGTTCTATCCGCCAATGCCTCGGCCCTGCACCGTGAGGGGCTGCGGGCAGCCTCGGCACCGCCGCCGCCGGAACCTGCCTGACAGGCCGGTTCCGCTGGAATGCTCTCAGCAGCCTGCTCTCGTCCACGACAGCACCCTCTGCTACTGGAGAGAGGGGACAGAGTCCAAGTTTTTCCCCACACGTCTGTTTTGTTTTTAAAGGGAAGGAGACACCCGCCCTGGACGCGCACGCACACACACACAC
>VZUA01043427.1:8136-23085 GCA_013401035.1 Horornis vulcanius
GGGCACTACAGTAGGGCAGGAAACAAACTGTCCAACAATGTGCTTTTTACTTCTTTTTTTAAGGATTAAAAAAAAAAAAAAAGTATATTTATTGGAAAGTGAGATTTCATTATGCTTATGAAGAGAAACAAAGAACTACACTTCGGGTCTCTCCCAGAAAAGGAAAATTTGAGAAAAGAAGCATGGGGCATGCTCTTAATAGTAATAACAACAACAGTAATAAAATCTTTTTGAAACACCATGTTTAAAAAGACAGCATCCCTTCTACAGTGCATTACCGTTGTAATTAGCTGACTTGATGAATGAAAATAAGATTTTTGGCTATGGCAGAACTTGTTCCAATACAATACAATGTAAAGTTCTTAACTACAAAGCTTACTGCATGGCTATTTATTCTTTCAGTTGGGGTCCCTGTTCTCTCAGGTCCTCCCCACCTCATGGTTAAATCCAAGTTAATGAGAGCTAAGNAGAAGGGAGTTGTTTTCTTTGTCAATTATGCTGTTATTTCCAAAAACATGCTTTAGATGATAGGATATAAATCTTGATGGGCCTCTCCTAAGCACATTCTGGCCCACATAAATATCAGCAGTGAAGAAGCATTTGACAAAAGCATTGGACCCAAAAGAGGAACAGGGCTGGGGGGAATGCTGGGGAGAGGCACAGCTCTGAGATACCACATCAGCCTTTATAATAGCACATTGGTCATTTCTGATGTCGAAGATGTGCCTGACCAGTCCCATTTCTTTTTATAATCCATGATGTGGGTGCACAACAGAACACTCGCACTGGGTACTGCCATCACAGAAGCAGCACAGGAACAGGGAGAAGCTATAGGTCTAAGCTGGCCAGAGCATGCTCTGCACTTTGACTTATGGCATTTTCCTGATTTTTTTTTTCCAGATGAAAACAAAACTGGCTAAAACAACAAGTTCACTCAAAAACAGATGCTTTCTTTAGAAACTTAAGTCACAACAGGTCAGGCATTACTTGCCCTTCTGAATGTCAGAAAGGCAGACAAATGGTCACAAGGCCTTAGCTTTACAAACTTGGTCACTGTCTGGGACAGGCTGCCCTCCCTATCACAAGGCCTAGTTAGTGCAGGGTACAGCTCCTGACTTACCTTTCTCAGGTGACTGGAGCTAACTGGGGGAAGGCATTTGACAGAATGATTTTGAGAGGACTGCTGCCTGCAGAAAGCTTCTGAGGTCTCAGTGATGATAGCACTACCACAGCTGAAAGCAGTGAACAGAGAAATTCAAAAAACCAAAAAGAATCACAGGATGGAAGGGTTTCTAGAAGAAAATAAAGTGTCCTGTAGCTCACTTTTAGAAAACAAGAGCTCATTGCATCACTGTATCAAGGTCAGCTGCCTAACTTTCCTCGCCTAAAGCAAAAGCAGGGGAAAGTATACCAGACGCCTAACAGGCACCTCCTGTAGACAGAAAGAAAAACACCCTTGGGGCATTTTCTTTCAGGTGTTCATTTAAACCTTCCTGTAATCTTGTTTTCATGTAAAGTCTTTAAATGAAAGCCCTTTTAACTCACACTACAAATCACATAAATTAAATGTCCTGTGCTGTGAGGGTTAACTTACATTAAAAAGAGTGCAGCACCTGATCCAAATGGCCTTTTTTTTAATACTCCTGTCTGAAATTCAAAGTCAAATTGTGCAAGTACCAAACCCAGCCTAGGCATTCAGTGGGAGTTGCATTAAAAAGACAACTCCAAACAAGTTGTCCGCATATCAAGGGAGATAGGGGATGGGCTCTTAACCAAAACTACACATCCAAATATTCAGAGTTTGTAGAAGACTCTGCATTATTCTACATTCTGGTGCCTATTTCTGCCTTCATTACAAAATGACACTAAATCACCAGAAAATTTTAGCAATGATTTAAAATCCTGATTTTGCAACCCACTTTTCCCTATGGAAAACTAAAAGCAAAGCCAGAAGGAGCACCAAGCCAAAATATTCTTTCAACGACAACATGTAGTTATCTTGCAAGCTATAAGCATTCAGGAGTTACATTTCTCCAAATGAAGATTTCATCTGGCAAAACAAATCAAATCCAGATCACTGGATCTGTCCCTGCAGCATCACTCCGAGGACAGACTTACTGAGATTAAGGTCCTATTTCAACATACCTTAGAGGGAAGATTCTACATGATAAAGAAAATCTTTTTTCTTATACATATTTATGGCATTTGATTCAGCTCCAAGATGGCTGTTTTCATCCACAGTCTGTCTTTGAAGCTGCTACATTCACAAAATAGCTGAAATTAACCAAAATAAATACTTCTTTAATTGACTTGTTACAAACAAGAGAAACAGGAACACACCTCCCTTCCTGGGATGTTTTGTGAAGTAGTTCCTCAAACCTGGAGGGAGGAACATAACACCCTCAGCAGCAATTAAGTTCAAATGCTTGTGAATCTGGGCTCTAAATCAAAGCTTAGCATGAGCACTCTGCCCAATGTATCCATTAAAGACTACGTGCCAAACTAATGCTGCTCTCTAAAAACATCCTCATAAATTTTCCTATTGTAATTTTGAGCAAATATAAGTTAAGCTTTCCAACATGGAGTAGTTTCCATATAGTGGAAATTCTTAATCAAGTGGGACTTCACATGATCTATCTGGAACATGTAGCTCTACAGAATTGCTCCCCCTTGCTCACCAGAGCTGCTCTCCAGCTGACAATTGCTCACAGTCACTTCCTCTAACAAATCTCACCTACACACAACATCATGGATAGCACAGCTCCAAAGATCTGTGTGTTATGCTTTGGGTTACTATTTAGCCTATGTTACTGCTAAGTGGATGCAAATCCTTACCCATGTAGACATCAGTTAACATTCCTGTTGCTGCAAAGGGGATATACAGCTCTCCATTATAATAAGAAACCTGCCTGGCCATCCAACATAATCTGAGACCTCCAACCTGAGGACAACAGAAAGATTTTGACATGTTAGACAGAACCAAATCCACAGCATGAATAAAAACTTGGATCAACAGTTACATCACCAATACCTTTGTGCAATCTAGACTTTGGCAAGTAAGTCAAGCATGATAACACTGGAGAAATTTACAGAAAGAAAAATCATTAAGCAAAATCATTAAGAGTTGAAAGCAAGAACTAAATGCACTTTATAATAGCTGAAGATCAGTCATTTCCATATTCCCTATCTCTTAATGTAGATATTTCAGGCACAAAGGTCAAACATGGTTTGTAAGACATTCATCTTTGGTTTGATGCTGTCTTTAGAAGTACAATCATGGCTGATTTCTACGTTCTCACTCGATGCAAGGCAAAGGTCTTTGGAACTTGATGTATAAAGTTACTGCTCACATAAATGCAAAGCAATCTAAAGCTAACAGTACTTTCACTCCTTTTGAAAGCACCTGCTAAAGTTGGTAGCCGTGACTGAAAAAGGCAAAAAACTCAGGTATTTATTGCAAAGCTGTATGCAATGAAAAAAAATATCTTATTGCCTCAAAGCCTTTAACACTTTGAGGATTTTTTTTTTAAGTTTCATTTCTGAAAATACAACATCATAAACCAATGAGAGCAGTGGAGTTTCTGAAATTTACACTGAAGTATGCCTCCTATTCCTTTTGTACAGATGCAAACAACTAGGATTCCTGATGTTGAAATGACCTGCTATACAAGCACAATGAAATTAGATGCAAAAAACTTCTCAACAACAACATTAAATTAATTTTGTACAGTTACTCTTAATATATACCATAATAATACAGGGAAAAAAAAAAGAAAATTTAGATTCATAGTTTGTAACTTGATGATTGTAAACCATGGGCCACATATGAAAACAGGATGCCCCTCTTGATGGATCAATGACAGGAGGTATGTTAATACAGCAATAAGCCATCAATACAGTACACATAAGCTTTATACACAGAGCCTGGACAGGATGGCAGAGGGGAACAAAGGCAGGACTGTCTTCAGTCCAGAGAAATGCATCACTTACTGCTTACTATACACTCTGGTATGAGGCTCTGACACTGAACTCATTGCTTATCTTAAGAATTCTTCTGACAGTATCTTTCAACTATGAAAGACACATTTTTGAAGGGAGGAAATTATAAACCAACATCTTTTCCACTGCTCTGAGAGAAGAGGCTTTAGGAACATACCAGGAATCCCTTATCGGCATCCCTGCTCCCTTGCCTGTTTCAAAATTCTCTGAATAATTTGGAACTTATTTTTCATCTCAGTCAAAATACAATCCAGCAGATGCCTCAACAGAAATTCTGATATCACTATGCCTGGCACTCTGCAGAATGACTTCTCTCTCTACAAAATGAATGCAAGACCTTATCAGTCTGCCAGGGTAGAACAACAGCAGATGATATTGCCACCTGCACTCTCTTGCTCAGCGCTCCAGATGTTGAAGGGCATTACTGTAGCTGCATAATATTTGTTTTCAGTACTGGGCTCAGTGCAAACTAAGCCTCAACACAAATCCTTTCTAAACACACACATAAAAAAGATGATGCATTCATACTGTTTAATAAACTTTTGTTTTATTCGAGCTCTTTCAAAGTTAGGCCACGTAAGCTGCATGTAAAATTCACCAGCTGCTACAAAGGCATTCCAGATTTCCATTTCCCCAGACACTGGGAGACAGGCACAAAGGAATACAACTCTCCATATATACAGCTTGAATATTGTCCTCATCCACATTCAACATCCAGCCCCAAAACAGTTCCAAATAGTCTGTCAGTGGGGAAAAGCAACCCTTTCTTACGTTAATAAAATACTAACTCTCTCTCACTGTGAGTAATAGCACTCCTCCAAGCCAGCCTCATGCTACAGGGAATCTTCATCTGTATCAATGTCACTGCTTGGTTTGTTCAACCTCTCGAATTCCTCTCCATCCTACAGGAACCAGAAGCACAAGAGAACAAAGTGAGCAAAAGTCATCTTGTTATTAATACCACGAAAAAGAAAAAAAAAAGAAAAAAGAGTAAGGTTTATTCTGAAGGTATCATTTAAAGCAAAATCAAGACCCTGTAATTTAAATCTCTTACTAGTGTGTTATAAGGTTTAGGAAATACATACTCATAAAGAACATTCCCTGAATCTTTAACACTTCTTAGTGACTCACTGCCTAAACCAGCTTGTAGCCCATTCTTCCATACAATCATAAAATAGTTTGGGTTGAAAGGATGTTAGAAGGTCGCCCCGGAGCCTTCTCTTCTCCAGGATGAACATTCCCAACTCCCTCAGCCTGTCTTCATAGCAGAGGTGCTCCAGCCCTCCAATCATCTTCCCTTGGACTCACTTCAGCAAATCTAAGTCCCCAGAGCTGGATACAGTATTACAGGTGGGGTCTCACAAGAGCAGAGGGGCAAAATCACCTCCCTCAACCTGTTGGTCAGCCTGCTTTTGATGCAGCCCAAGATACAGCTGGCTTTGCACGCTCACATAGCGCTATTTGTATCTACAACAGCTGCTTAGTTGTAAGTGCTAAAATAGAGGACACCCGGCATACAAAAATACATGAATTTGTGTTATTTATTGCTCATTAAACACCAACCTAAAAAGGCACCATGTGGAACTTCTGGCAAACATCTCCAAGTTTAATGTTCGTCGGCAGGCAGTGGGGACAGCGCTCTCTGCTGGTTACAATGTGCATCCACAGGGCCCGTCCGTGCCAACCCGCGGGCTGACGTGCACAAACATTAACCCTTCCTTCCCATCAGGCGACTGCTCAGCTCAGCTGAATGACAGCTCGAAGAGCAAGCCGTCCCCGACACTTTCTAGGTAACTAGATCACTGTTCAAATCAGAACAAAAAACACTACCAGGCCTGGAGGAAATATATAGCAAGAAAAAAACCCCAAACCATGTTAAAACTCCATTTAAACACTGCCTTTTTGTCTTCAGCTATCTTTGATTGTTATGGTAGAAAGAACCTTTACATCAAATGTGTTAACTTTCTTGTCATGTGGTCGAAGCTACACAGACTTACCAGGTCTACTTAGGTACAATCACTTTCCAGGCATCAATTCCAATTTCTGAATGCCCTGAGCAAATAAACTCTCCTGGTTATAAAGCTTTCAAAGAAAAACAAAGCTGAAGTTGCTCACAGGACTGTATACAGTCACAGCAGGAAAGCAATGCTTACCTAGGCTTCATGATTTCAAAAAGTGGCATATGGAAAGCAATACTTAAGATTTTAAGAAATACTGCAGAACTTTGGTGCTGAGGGATGAGTCCAGTTGCACACAAGTTGATTCTCCTGAACATTTCTTAGCATAAAGGGAGGTGAAACAAAAGAGAAACCAAAGGAGACAAGTACTGAAAAGCCTTACCCCACTTGACCTCTCCCATGCATCTCCTTTGATGAGCTTTCCCCTTTCCCGCAGAGTGGCATATTCCAGGCCTCTTGCTTTACTGGCATTATAAATGAATATGGAGAGAAGCACTACAGGAGCTTCCAAAAAGAACTCTAGAGAAGGCCTGAAGTCAAAGATGATGAAAGACACAGTGGTGATGATGACAGTGTTGATCTGAGCAGTCATAACATGGAACATGTTGTCTCGGAACTTCAAGATGAAGGCTACAGACAGCCCCAGGAAAGCTGTGACAAATATAAGAGCCACGGAGAAGATGTTGTGCCCATAAAAGAAGCCACAGTTCCCTATCTGCCTCCGGTCCTTTGCTTGCAGCACCAGCATAAGCCCATTGAACAGCACTCCAAAGGCATAGAGTTTGCTGTTCTGTGTGAAGATGCTTTCCCCAAGCTGATCCACATCTTTCAGCATCTTTTCATTGTAGATGTTAGCCAGGGCAGACACAAAACACTGCACTAGAATAAGCAGATGGCCCAGGCTGAGGCGTAGAGGCTTCAACGCTCCTGCCATGGTACTGGTCACATTCCACTGGAAGCTGTGAAGGAAACTTGGTGATGGACAGTTGCCCTTTTCCACGCATGCTTCCTCAGGTCCAGTAGCGAGAAGGCAGTGGTTAGATGGCCTAAAGAACATACTGTGATGAAATCCATGTGCAGCCAAGCTGTGCTGATGGCCTCCAGTTCCTCGAGTCAGGGCAACGATGGACAGGAATAAAATCACCAGAGACGCCCACTGTACCCAAGAGAGTCTTCGCCTGGTACACAAAAAAGCCACTAAATTTAGAAACACAGTGGCATAAATTAAATGACAGAACATCCAGATCTATAAAACATAAAAAAGACATCATGCCACAGATAAGGAGACAGACAGGTGTAAAGAAAAGTCTTTTCCAAATACAATAAAATGCCAAAATGCAATGTGATTTTCTATGGCAAAGGGGGCCGAGACTGGCAATCAAAGAAGTACAAAATGAAGTATTCTTCATTTGAAAGAATAAGGAAAAGGAAGGCCTTTCAAGGTCCTGTTATTTCTAGATACTGATTGCCTAACAACTTAAAAACAACTCCTGCCTCCATGGCAACAAAGATCTGATGAATAAAGTAAAAATTCACAGACATCCAAATAATTACCGTCTTTCTTTAAAAAATGTTCACTATAATGCTCTTTTCCCCCATGATTTGGAGCCCTTTTATAGTATGTTATGATTGTAACTCCTATTAATCTAGAAATGTAATTCATAAGACTATTAGAACTACTTATACTGTTTATCCACTCAAAGCCTGTTTATCTTGACGAAAATCAAAAATTTGGAAGATTAAGTGAACTGTGACATTACAAGGGACATAAAACTAAAATGAGAAAAAGCATTTTGAGTCAGACTATCAGGCACTGTTTTGGCACATTAACACCTATAACAAAGACTTATTTGTGCCACATACAAGCAACTTTTAGAGTGTAAAGTTAATATCCATTTCCCTGACACTCTTTTTTGAATCTAAATCATACTATAAAGAGCACAAATTCAGCAAAGTGGAACACATTGTCTGGCTTTTGTCGCACGAATAATAAACCAAACACACCTCTCTCTTTCACTCTTATGTATCTCATTTCCTCTTACTAGACCATGTTTACACTCAATTAAGAACTGCAAAAGACTGGTAAGAAGTACTGCCAATCATAAAATAAGATATTTAATATACAAATGAAACCTTTCTTCTTACCATTCAATGACTACATAATCATGATTTCAATTCTTTTCTACTAGAGTTGACCAAATGTGTAGACTCATGAAGGGACTCATAATAATTTATTGTTTCCTACAGCTTCAGATGTAGAAAACAGAACCACCTCTCCAAGCTGGTATAGCCACAAGGACAGAGAATTACTGCTCCCATCAGATGAAGAGAAAAAACGTAGCTTAACTTCATCAAAGCCAGGAAGATTTAGATTTCATTTACTTTAGCAAATACTACTTACTTTAGCACTATCCTGAAGAGAAGAGCTGTTGTTATAATGACAAAATTTGAGAAGAGTACAGCCATTGCCTTGAAAGAGAAGGAGAGGAACAAAGTTATACTCCAGATACACTCTGGGCACCAAAAACCTACAGACTTCAAGTGTTCACCTTCCTGCAAGATGCCACAGTGAAAAGCACTGGTACTGAATTTTCTTCTTCACCCAAAAGGTACAATAACACACCCATAAAATGATATCCAAGTCCAATTTCAAAATCTCAGGGAAATCAGAGAGCCCAAGCTCCACTGCAATGGGGAAAGCTATACTGAAATGAAGATGTGGGGAAACAAATGCAACAGAGAACTTACATAACAGAGAACAGTTTAGTTTTCAGCCAGATCAGTTCCCCAGCTGGGCTGACCAGTCAGCTGCAAAAACAGCTGCAATGGCACAAAGGAGGAAGTTGCTCCAAAATGAGAATAAGCAAAGAATAAAGCAAGGTGAGACTGCTCCTGGCTAAAGTGCCTTTTGCAGTGTTCATGAAATTCCAGACTTGGACAAGGCACTTGCAGAAAACAAACTTCTTGTATGTCAAAGTGCTTTTGCTGTAGAGTTTATAAAAGATAAAGAGGTGCTTGGCTTGAATTTTCAAGACTGCAACTGTAATAAAAAAAATTCATCTATTTCAAAGTACAACTGAAGACAACTCTAAAGCTTCTGTTTAATTTGGGAATAACTATATAGTAACTTCAGAGCTCTAATCCATGGCCACGATTCCATGCTGCAAACTCCTTGTGGCAAGGATTGTCTGTTTTGTCTCTTCATTAAGACACTCTATACTGAGACACCAGACCAAGAAGAGGCTCTTTTAGGCGCTCCAGTTACCAGTAAAGATCAGAATCTGTCAGCACCAGTAGGGAAAAAAAAATCCTCTTTTTGAGGGTGGAGGTGTTTTGCAAACTGTTATTCTGGACTGCCCTGTATAGTCAGTACATGGACAAAAGATCCAGGCAGCTGAAGTTTTTAGACAAATTGAGCCCCAGTGTGAACTCACCTTTTTTAGGCAATTTTACACAAAAGCATATATGGATTCAGAAGTACAAAATACAGATTTTTTCTTGAATTTTTCTCATTATTTCAACATTCCCAACTCTGCTATAGAGTGTATTTTTCATTGACCAGAGGAAAAACGCAGACTCTTTTCTCGTTATCTTCTGCTTTATCCCAACATACTGTCTGCTGAACAATAATTCTAATGAAACAGCACAACACAGGCTCTCAAGTAAGCTGAAGACTTACTGACAATGAGACACCTGCCTAAGAAAATACATCTTAGATTTCCACTTTGCAAAATTAAAACTCAGTAAATATTAATGTTAGGTGAACACTGTGGAAGGAGAAAAATATTGAATAAACAATGAAATGTGGCAGAAATTACTCTGCAAAAAAAAAAACAAAAAAGAGCCCTTATGCAAAATGTAGAAGTGTTCCATGCACACTCTGGTTTTGCTTTACAGTCAATGCTCACCATCCAAAAAAATTACTTCTGAGTAACTTTGCTCTCTGTAACCTCGAGAGACCTCTGTTCTAGATGAAAAGGAATGAGAATATCAAAGTTCCCCACACCACTACTCTGCACATCACAAGCAAAATCTCATAAGGTAAGTCCCTAGGAAATTTAGCCACTAAAAAGTATCCACACTTATAGCTGAAGTTTCAAGCAAAAAAAATCTCACCAAAACAAGTCTTTAATTCCAGCAACTGCTCACCCAGATACTACTTAGCCCCAAAACTACTTTGCATTTAAAGTCACATGACCAAGTTCAGTCAGGTATGGCCATTCTCCTTTTAAGCATCTTCACATTTCACATTCATGATGTTATTATACACTACCAAGATATTCCATCTTAGGAATATTTAGTTATCTCTTGTAATACTTCTTTATCATAGCAAAGTTACAGTTTCAGCTAATCATCAGCATAGAATTTCTCTAATTAAAAGATGCCAGAAGTTCAAAAAAAAGGAATCTTAGAGCACACGTTCTGAGGGGACAGAGACAAGGTATGCCTGTGTGTGTGTGTGTAAAACAAAAGCTGTGTGTATTACAAAGGATTACTTTAACTGAACCAAATGAAATTGCTTAAGAGAAAAATAGCATTTACGTAACCTCCTATGCACTAGGCTTTGCTTCTACAAATACTATAGCTGAATTTCCTTCCTAAAACCAAAACAAACCAAAACAACCTACAACAAACCATAAACCCAAGCAGCTGTGCATATTATTTTAAGATATCAGACTCTTAATTTTATTAGTTTTTTTCAGCTGAGTACTGTTCTAGACTCTGGACTGGTCTGTCACTGGCAGAAATATATACCTAAGAGAACAATATTTTACAGAGAAATTCTGATAGAGAAGGTAGAAAAATGTTTCTTTTTAATGTTCACCAGGGGCAGCCACAGTATTTTATAGCAAGCACAAACCACCTGTTTACATCTTACTGCAAAAATAGATTCTGAACCAATAAGTATCATGGTACAAAAATACAAGCAAGCACAAAACCTGTACAATTTCTTAAGCATATGGTTCATCCAAAAGGATGAGGGTAGCTAGAAGAAAGTACCAACTAAATTTTGTACCTAAGCATTGCTAACAAACAAATGCAAAGATTAAGTTGGTTTTCTTCGTCCCCTCCTCAGTTTTTGTTACACTTATTCCCTTTGTGAGATTATGCTTGCTTACTTACTTTATGTCACATACACGGAGTGGTAAAAGCCCCACAGAAAAGTGCAGCTCATAATAGTGAGAGAAACAAATTGATTGAAAGAGAAATACAGAGTTGAAGAAGGCAAAGGAGGAAAAGTACCAAAAATCCTCCCCTGTTTCTAAATCACTTTCAATGGAGAAAATATAAAGGCTCTTCTCTGCTGAAAGTTGTACAACAATGAGCAGCCAGCAAGAGAATGGGAAGTTAACCGATTAGTCTTTCACTTGCCAGTGCTCAAACAGCAGAAAGACTCAGTTAGTCTTGGCTTGCCAGTGTTACCACAGCAGACAGCCTAAGAGCAGTATTACCCACTAAGATATTAGAAGTCATGTTATTCAGTATTAGTATACTTACTGGCTGGAGGTAGGACAGTACATAGAAGACAATCAAGTTATCCAAAAAGTAAAGAAAGGCAGGAATTGACCATTTCATGGAATTACATACATTCTTCCAGGAAAAACATTCAGAGAGATGATCCATACAACCCTTTTCTGAAAGGAAAATAAATCAGTAAGAAAGACATCATTCCTATTATTGAAAGCCCATTCCCTTGTAACAGAATAGGTACCATTCTTCTCTTTTGAGGAACACCATTAGACTGAAAACACTTGGTTCCACAGTTCTCTGGCAACACAGGAACCTGTGTTCCAGGGCAGAATGCACAGCTGGAGCAGCAACCCTGTGTGGTGTTCACATCCTAGCTTCAGCAGAGAAAACGTCACAGAACCTGTTACATCCATCACAGCATTTGTCCAGTGGGAACAAAAATTCCATTGTCAATCAATCTCTGAGGGCCAAAAAGCCTCCTAGAGTCCCTTCACAGTAGTGACATCCTTACTGGGTGTGACTTCCTGTCCATTATTGATCAAATCTACAACAGGAACAAGGATACAGACAGCGGATTCCTTCACAGAGCACCCAAAAGTCAGCCAATAAAGTCACAAGTACAAATAAACCAGAACTCAGTATTTGCAGACCACACCACATGATCTGGGTATAAAGAGAACATACAGGGAAAAAAGAAGAAAGGACAAAGCACAAAGAATGACATTTACTTAGGTATTCAGGACACAAATTTTTGGAGGAAGGCTGAGATAAACTTTAGACTACTCCAGAGTTGGTGCCAAAAGTACTGTATTAGCACAGATTTAAAACTGTCCAATGATACCTAATCCTCTCCTGAAGCACCAGCACATTGAGTTCAGAAAAACTCAGACATCTGGATTAAAAAAAATAAAAGAAAAAAAAAAGAAAGAAAATCAGAAAACATACAATCAATAGTAGGCAATGATGGCAAACACCAATTGAATATATTTACTGTCTTAGGTAAGTCTGTACTAAATGGTGAAGGTGAAGATTTTATTAGCTTGCCAAAGCCATGACATGTTTCCTGAAGAAGCAGACAAAACCAACACTTCAATTTAATGTGAGCCTCCAGTACCTGACACATTCTTCCAATTTAAGTATTTGTTCTGTACCATTTGAAATGCTATGAAGGTAATCTCTTGTAGTTTTTACATCAGGATAGAAAAAAAAAGAAAAAACAAAAACCACCTGCAATGCAAAACCTGTGGCAAGTGGAGAGTGTCATCTATGGTTTTAAAAAAAGTGTTTGTAGGACAGGAAATCTTAGAAAGTCAACACATTTTAGTAATTTGAAACATAGGAACTTACCTTTTTTCCTATTCCAGAGTGCCAACACTACACATAGGACCAGTTTTACTACTTCAGAACACATGTTCACTGTCGTAGGAAGATAATCATACTTGTTATCTGTGGGATCCAGCAAATCAGAGAGTACACAATCAGTTTCTATCTCCTAATTAGAACAAGAATCTATTTTAACCATTCCAATCACAACTTTAGTCACAAAATGCTTTGCCAGAACTTCTGTTATAAACGTTTCAAAGTTTATGATACACAACTTCCTAAACTGCCTCTTTTCTGAGTTGAAATCTTTCCTCATTTGGTCCCAGTTTACAGCAGAACATTTTTGGAAGAACTTAAAAACATGGCTGTCTTAAAAACAAATTAAAATGGGAAGATTTTCCCCAAAGACCAACATGGTATTTTTTTAACCCTCACAAAAAATGACTTCCAGGATGACATAACCTTCTTTCAGGACTGGCAATACCAGCCAGTTTTAGCACAACCACTAGGATACCACTTCTCTCCTAAGCCTGTTGCAAGAAAAACATTTCAATCAAATCATGTACTGCCAATAGTGTTTACACAACAATCTTGTCTTTGAAGAGTTAGCTATAAAACAAATCACCTGCCTCATCTTTTAAAGGTAGATCGTACGCCTTGCAATCCAAGTTATACCTTTACGGTAGACCACTAAATGGAAATGGCTAGATGGAAATTTTCCAGTGCAGAAACACGTGTTCCTATAAATATAATTGGATGTTTATGCAAAGAACTCTGCAGGTGGAGAAGCAGTTTTTTGGGGAATGTTTTAGCCCAAACATCAATGCTTTCTTATTCAAGGCACATCATGGATATTGTCCAAAAGTACCTTCATTGGCAGAATACTTCATCAGGAGGATTCGACTTGATCCCAACACAATAAACACTCCTCCAAGCAGAAAGGTCTGGCTGGTTGTCTTGGAGCAAAGGGCAAATCGACTACACCACTCCAACTTCATTCTGCTGCCTCACCTTTGGATGGCAGGATAAAAAACCACTAGGAATGGTACTTCCAGAAACTGGTTACACAAGGCAAAATAAGTGTATTTTACTGTTTTGTGTTATACAAAGATGCTTACATCATAGAACAAGCCATGATCTTGTTCTACAACTATTGTTCTACAACTATTGTTTTCTTATTTAAAAAAAAAACAAGTTCAACCTATGACCGAACACTGCCATGTCAATTAGACTATGGCACCAAGTGCCACATCCAGTCTTTCCTTAACGCATCTCCAGAGGTGGTGACTCCATCACCTCCAATTCCAATATATAATCATCCCTTCTGTGAAGAAATTCTTTCTTATGTCTAACCTAAAGCTCCTGTGGCACAGCTTAAGACTGTGGCCTCTTGTCCTGTTGCTGGTTGCCTGGGAGAAGAGGCTGACACCCACCTGGCTACACCCTCCTCTCAGGCAGAGAGCAATAAGGTCACGCCTGTTAACAGGGGTGTTACAGGGACCGTCAAAGGGGGATACACGATGTATACACAGGGACTCTGAAAGTGGCACAAGGAGGCTGGTTCCTGAGAAGTCAGCAACTGCGGCATACAGATTAGCTAAAAAGATTAAATATTTCACACACTTATTTTTCTTTAATATTTTTTAAGTGCTCTTGCTCCTAATCCCAGCCAGGAGAAGCGCTACAGCAGCGGAGCGAGACCAACCCCTCAGAGCTGACCTGGCGGCGGCTCGTTCCCAGCGGCGGGGAAGGCACAGGGCAGCCGGAGCCGGGCACCGGAGCCGCGTCCTCCGCCTCCAGCATCGCCGTTACTCGCCCGACCCGTTAACGGGCCCCAGGGCCCCAACAGCAGGCCGAGGGACGAGCGGGGAGGGAGAGCCCCTCTGGGCCACCTGCGGGATGGGCTCCGTCTCCTGGTGACGGAAGTCCCATGCCGGCAGGGCGGCCGGAGCGCGGCGAACCGGACGGTGGGGACACCCACCTCGCCGCCTCCTCCGCGGCGGAGGAGGAACACCCGCCGGGCTTTGCCGACCGCCTCCTGCCACGTCGCTGCTTCAGGCTGCAGCCGCGAGCGGCAGGGCGGCGGCCGCGCGGGGCGAGCGGGGCTCCGAGGCAGCAGCGCCCGGTGCTCGGACACCGCGGCCAGGCGCACCCCGGCGCACCGGGTCCCGGGAGGCTGCGGCAGAACGGTTCCCCT
>VZUA01043428.1:14327-25827 GCA_013401035.1 Horornis vulcanius
AGACAACAGGTAGAACAGAATCCCAGGACTTGAGAAATTTGGGCTAACACAAAAAAGCTGATCAAAGAGTAATAGCACAGCAATGATTTCAGGGTAACACAAAGGCACACTGTAGCAGATACCACCCCAGTAGTAGATTCCAGTACTAAATATGGGGCCACTTTAGTCATTACTACAATGAAATAAAGATGAAACATTGTGAGACCCAAGAGGAATATGATTCATGATTCTATGAATAGATGAAGCCAGAATGACTGGGCATTGATGAATTAATGCTTCGTAGCACACAATTGTGACTGCTGGGAGGAGACAAATCCTGGGGAAAATCTTCAGGGTATTAGTGGTTGCTTAAGTTAAAGCTAGAACAATTCAGATGAAACTGAACTAAAGAATTAAGATATGATGATGTGCTGAGAAAAGACAGTTGATAAGATCCAAGAAAAATCCAGACGGAAAAGAAAGGGAAAATGGAAAAAACAAGATTAGATAAAGAAAATAAGATAGTGCATTATGATGACTACTTAGTAAGGAGGATGGCATCTGATAAGGCAAGACACAGGAAGTGTTAATAATCATTCCTCTGAGTCCTCTTCCTCACGTCTAATAGTTGACCTTGAAATTCAAAACACTGCATTACTCCTCCCAGTTGTTAGATGATAGACAAATACTTTAAATCATAATCATAAAAATACTACAAAAACAATCTGTATGACATCTTCATACAGACAAGCATTTGCATAATGTTCCTTTTTTAAAGTATAAAAATATGGCACCTTTTAGAAATAGAAAGCTTACTGAATTATGTACAAAGTATTTAAATCTATTGGTCAAATTTGGAATCCATATTAACAGTCTTTTAAAGTGCTTTTGCCTTTTTTTCTCCTTTTTGGCCAAAAATCTATTCACAAAAAAGCTTAGAAATTATTTAGCTTGCTACTAAATCCCCATATACAAGTAAATCCTACCAGGGAAAAAGCCCAAACAAAACTGGAAAGAACACACACACAAACACATTCTCCAGCTTTTCTCCATTCAGTTACAGAACAAAGATAAATGAACACACAGCAAGTGAAAATACTGCTGTGGTCTTCCTCAGCTTACCAATATTGTCAAAACAGGATAAAGTTTTACCAGGTCCCTATTGATCTCAGCTTATGTATCAGCTCCTACCAAGAAGCAAACGTCAAAGATAAACATTTTGTATTTTGCTGCTGACCATAATGTAAAGCAGAAGAGTTGTTTGATAGTACACAAAATTATTAATACTACATTGCACACAAAAGCCCAAACTATCAGACCACTGAAAAAGACTTTATTAAGGGAGGGAATGAAAAGATGGATTAAGATTTCGAAGGAAAGAAAAGCAATTGACAAGTTTGGGGCAAAAAAACTCCAACAAACCAGCTCTAAGATAATCAGCTTTGTAGCAGAAAACTTCTTGTGGATTCCATAGAGCAACAAAATAGATATTATCATATTGATAAGATCATATCACAGAAGCTATGGGCAACAACAGAGAGCAAGAATCTCATAGGAGGAGTTTTATTTCGGGCAAAGGTTGTCCTCAATGATCATCCATCAGCAGCTGCAGTAACTAATTAAAAATCTGGACAAATATCGAAAAAATTTGCGAGCAGAACTGTTGACACCAAGTGCAAGCTATTGATTGAGAGCCACACTGGATGACTTCAGAATCTGGAAATACCTAATTAAGGCAGACTCCTTACATCATCTTCTCTTGCAGACACCATTAAGATGTGAGTTTAAAAACAGCTGTGTGATTATCATATCCTGATATAGAATATGACTTGTTTCTTAACAATTATGAATGTATGAAAATTTCATTCAATAAGGACTATTCTTTTTCACTTGGCAATGATGGTTTGGCATTTTCCTTTTCTCTCTGAAAGACATGTACTTTATTAAACTGGTTACCTGCAAGCTAACATTATGATTTTTTGTTGTCAGTTTGTCTTTTTTATAAAGAAGAAATCCATAACTATATTAGATGACATATTAGATGTCATCCATAAAGTTGATGCACGCTGCACTTTTAACTGATGCTAAATAAACTGTTTAAAAGGATTTGACTATTTCAAAAGCAAATTATTATTTCTAAGGTTCTATATAATCTTTATATATTTCATACTACACATCTATTGATGCTGGAATAGAACAAAATTATAAAGAACGTAGCTGTTAAGAGAAAATCCACTCAGAAGTTTCCTTTTGTAACAGTGAGAAGCAAGATAGCAAGTAGATTTTTTCCAGATCAGAATGCTATTAACAAATATGAATTAATTTTGGATCACTGATATTCAGTAAAACAGAGAAATCCTGTGCAAAAACATGAAGAAATACCACTTCACAGCCATGAATTACCATGAAATAAACCTAAGTCCTTTAGACCTGTAACCTTTTGTAGGTCACATTTGCACAGGCCCACTACATTACCGGAGGATAAGAATAAATTGGTCCATACAGATTTTTCCAGGAAAGAATAAAAATACAGTCTAGTTTATGTCTTATTTTAAGAACAGAAGTTGAGCTGTAACCAAATCTTCACAGTTTCTTACCAAAGAAGGAAACAAAGGTAGCTAAACTACCCACACATCAACTTTTCATTTTTTTCTAAGAAGCCACTTCAATGTAATACTAAACCTCTGGAAGCACAAAACCCATTTCTGCAAGGTTTACTGTGAAGGACTCAGGCTACCAGAAAAAGGCTGGATTAAGACTTTTCCTCAGCTAATATTTTTTACATTGCAGTGTATCTGTCCAGCTGAGTGGCTGGCTTTCTCATTGGAAAAGTCACAAAAAGAGGTATTTATCAAAGAACAAGAAGCTGTATATTTGTGAATTCCAAAGGGAGCTTGAGGCACAGAGACCGACTGCTTTATCAAGGAGATTGAGTTCCAATAGTGCTCTTTGAGGAAGATACCAAATCGGAGGGAGAGCCTTTCAGGACAATAAACACTCTAAGTACTAAATGCGTGTTCAAATATTAGATATATGTTTAAATGCCTTCCTTTACAACTGCAATCTTTTTGAAACTGAATTTACCCATCAAAAATACATATCTACGAAAAGGAGACATTAAATTTCCAGATGCCAAAGTTATCCCCCATAGGAGGCACATTCATTAAGGATTTTCTCCACTGGGTATAAGCCAGATCTGCTTCTTACACCTATGAGGCGGTACAGGACTGATCAGATAACTCATTCTTGAGGTTCCTGCAAATTTCATGAACTGTCTGCCAGAGAAAAACTCACAAGTTGTATATGTTCAGGGTATATACCCTGAACTTCCCATTAAACTTTACAAGCATGGATACAAACCAAACCAAATAACATTGGTTCAGAGAACTGCAGCAACAAACCCCAGCAAAGTTTCTGGTCTTTGTACCTTCCCTCACATCTGCTGCAGTGTGTCCATCTAGGAGCAGATCTCCATGCCAAGTCTCTCTGTCTGCATCTGTAAATCAGGTAATCGCTCTGGAGCTCAAGCCAAGCTGCAGAGCAGTGCTCATGTGTGTGTGGCTGTTCTCTCTTGGCCCCGTGACAAGGCGGTCCCTTCCAAACGCTTCGGAAGAGCTCCTGGCCTGTGCTAAACCCGAAGCGTGCCCAGACGCCATCTGCCAGAAGGATGGCTGGCTCCCACCGAAACTGTGCTCGGGACCATGCTAACTAATTATCTGCACAGCTTCCTGCAAGGCAACATTTATGTTAATTAAGGGCCTTGCTAATACTGTTGTTACTATTACCATGACACCGCGTTCCACCCCAGTGCAGAGCAGAGGATGTAATGGCGTTCTGTAAATAACCAAATGAGCCTCACAGTACCCATTCAGAGAAGGACATGGGTTTTACCCAATTTACAATCCAGGATACTGTGGGATCAAAAGACTACCCAATATACTTCTCTTCGAGGAAATGGTGGTAAAGAGCCAAGAATAAGGGATGGGATTCCTGATTCTTATTGCTCACATTTAGCTGCTGGGCCACTACCTAAGATGTTAAATTATTCATCATTTCTCACAGGGAAGGCAGGCATGCACTTACAAGAAAAGCTGGGTGCAAGAAAAAGGGCTATGGAAGTATTCACACACTCTTTCAAAAGAGTTAGTTAACTGATAAAAATATTCTGCTGTAATGCATTTTCATGTGTAGGCAGCAATTCCCCTCTACATCATAGGGCTGGAATCCTGTGTGGGGAAAACTGAACTGCTCAGTATATGTAAAAGACAGGCCTCATTAACTCTTGGACATCTTCTCATTTCTTGGTCATAAATCCTATTACCTTGTATTACAAACTGCCATAAAATTCACAGATAAAAGATAATTTATGCTCAGTGTACAGAAGCTAATGTTTCTGTACTCCTGAGAAGCACACAACCAGAAAATGAGAAAGTATGTATGTGAAACCTTAAGCCATTCATATTGAGCATGGCTAGCATGATAAACATGACTCTAAGGGCTTTATGATCTTCAGCCAGGATAAAGTCTAATGGTAATTGATATTACCAAATTTCAAACATAAAATGTATGAACTCTTGCATAAAATATCCTGCTTATAAAGACTGATTACTCCTCATTAAAAATTCAAGCTTTCCTCCCTCCCCCACTACAGAATGAAATATGACATCTATTCAGTACACAGGTACATTTTTTCTTTATTCTTTTTTTTTTCAAACTCCAATCATCACATAAGAAAATGCTTCACAACAAGCATCACATCCTAGAATTCTTACAAAGTCTCCCTATTTCTGACTCTTAATTAGTCTTGCATGGCACACAAAAAGTAACAGCCCTTTGAGTTGGCAGAATCAAAGGCAGCTCAATCTTTTATTTGCTTTTTCTCTGAAGCAATTTAAATTCTTCAGACTTTGGCACCAATTTTAACTGTGTTGGTTATCTGCTCAAAGGAATATTTTGCTTTAGTGAGGATTGAGCAAACGTGCTCATTTAGGCTGCTTGTCATTAGTTTTCCTTTCCCATTCAGACAAGAGAAAATCTTTCACTGGCAATTTATAAATTCTGTAGCTACAAACTATGTTCTCATTGTTTGGGCCCTTCCATAGGTGAAACTCATTTCAGGCCTGCTTTCTTTTCTTAAATATTTTTTAGTGGTTTGACATATATTGGAATTAATTTATCTACATTTACATACTTACACTCTATATATCTACATTTCAGCCTCCCACCCAGGTTCTCCCTAGAGATCATGGAGACAGGTATTTATGGGATGTAATTATTCCCATCTTTTTTCACTTTTCCTTACAGGGGCTCATCCTCAAAGGTCAGAAACGAACATAAGAGAGTTTACTTCCTTATAGTTTTCTTCACTTTCCATACCAAAACATTTTTATCTATATATTTCAAAAACTTGCACTGTCTGTCTATCTATTTCCCAAGAAATGCCTCAATACTCAAAGTTCTAATTACTCTTACATTCAGTACTTGGATAATGTTGTTGGCTGATGAAAAAAGGCTTTGTTTACCTGGTCCACCTTGCCTGGTAGTCTGCACTGGATCCCAAATCAGGCACTGTCCTTGCTGTCTTACTCTTACAACCCTGAAGCCTTTTAGCAAATGCATAATGTTTCCTGCAATGCTGTGGACCCTTTAAAAGTGTGTTAAATATTGATGTATTTCTTCTACCATAACCTTCTACACCAACATTGTAACAATGTGAAATCTCTTTCAAACAATGAACAGATTTTTGGTGGCCTGAGATATCTGCTCACACCATCCTACTCTTAGTTTCTGCACTGGTAACAATAAATTCAGCAGCTTTACTTGTTACTCCCCTTGTTATCCTTCCTAGGGGTCCTGAGGGATTACCAGTTTATCCGCTGTATCCAAATATTTCAGACTCTGCCTAGGTACACATGACAGAGAACCACTCTCCAGCTACATTGAACCAAAGCCAACCTTTATTTGGAAGCAAAATCATAATTATATTTTGCTCATGTATTTTATCCAAAGAATCCAATAAAGATCAAATTCTTCTTCCCAAGAGAGAAACGTTTCCATTCTGCATTTATAGAAAATGCACTGTGCTCTCAACTTTATCATTTGCATCAGCATTTGAATCTCAAAACTTGCTTCATTTACTGCACAGTTTCCAGACTTGCATTTCAAACAGCCAGTGGGTCTCCCACTGTGTCAAACTCCCTCCTACCTTGATTTTAAATTACAAAGGAAAGAGGGAGAAAAGAGAGAATGTCATGATTGTGGCTGTTTGGAAGAGAAAAATATCAAGCTGAACACCATTTAAAAAAAAAAAAAAAAGAGAAAGAGAGAGAGAGAGAGAGTACTTCCAAGCTTAGGATCCTTGTTTCTCTCAGTTTAAAAACTACTCACTTTTTAAAAGAAAAACAATTATGCAGGATTAATGTTATTATCTGGAGGTACCGCAACTGGCTGAAGATGCCAACAGTGACAAGCTTAATCCAGCAATGAAAAGCAATTTTGTGTCAAAGTTAGCACCAAGATTGTTTAAATGGCCTGCCCCTATATCTGCCCCTTATTTCTGTATGCTAGAAACAGCCTGAAGTTTCCTGTGGAACTCTGCCCATCCACAAAAAAATATTAAATGCTTTCTGTATGGCATTTTTAAAAACGGAACAAAGAAGTTTCCAGCAAACAAAACAATTAGCAACCTCCCATTTCTATCTAAAATACACAGATCACATGTTTTTTTTTTTTCCAAGTTGTAAAGGGTTTAATTATTCATGGAAGACTCATGAAAACATCCTTAGGCATGGCATTTTAAAGCCGCTTATGGGAAAGATGAATGAAAATAATTAGAAATCTTTCCAGTCTTAGCAAGAGTTTTGTAAGTGAAACTAGAAATTGTCCAGTTTATTTCAGCTCTTCAACATGTTCTTAAATACATCCTAAAGGAAATTTGCAGTGGTCAGCGAAGTACTGCACTCACAGATGAATCACAACTAAGTTATCCCTCACTTTTAGATTTTAACCACAGTTATCCTTTATTTCTCTTTCCCCCTCACTCTGCTGCCTCCATCTATTTAGCTGTGCAACTAATGATCAGAGTAATTCCTCATCATACTGGCAGAAGAGCTCCTGTGCCTACTACCTTTCCTGCAGACACAGTGCTTCAAATTGTTAATAGAGCACCTGCCCCTGTGGCTTTAAATCTATAATCTCATAGAACTTCATTAATGCTTTTCTCAAATTACCATGAAGCACATCTGGTGGAAGGTTGTGTCAAATTTACCTGTGAATGTTACTTATTTTAATAGAATAAGCTTTCCAAGAGAAATTGGGAAAGTTAGGTAAGCTTTTAGAAACCTTGCCAAGGGGAAAACATATTTTCCAAAAAATAAATGCATCACTGTTAGAGAATAGTGTTTGATGTTTAGATTTGCCTTTAATTTAAATCTCAGAAGGAGAAGATCAGCAAGATATTTTGTGTGTGTTGTTTTGTGAATCGATAAAAGCAATAACAGATCTGAAAAACCACAGAAATAACACACCTTAAATAAAGTCCCTCATTGATGCTAGATGGGTTCCTGTCATAATGAACTGCACCATTCGGAGCGCATAAGAGCTCTGCCTGATGTGTATGTCAGGAACTCCCTCATTACATCCTCTTCCATATTTTCTTGGTTCCACTTTTTGAAGACATCCATATTGCTACTCACCATGCAAAAGGGGTGTGTGCGAAATTTAGACTTACTGGAATCTAATTTAAAAGGTTAATTTTATATTTTTCCCATTTATAATCAATATACTATATTTACCCAATTCAGTTTTCATACTTTCTGGTTTTCTTGTTTCTCCCCTTTTAAAAAAATCTATCGTAAACAAACTAAAAATAGTATTTTCCAAAGGAGGTATTCAGAGCCCATCATTTGCTGTCCACTTGCCTGCAATATATTTTATATTTCAGCTCTGACCCTATAGAACACAACTGATAACATGAGCATTTAAAGGTGAAAGACCTGCGGTGTCAGGGTGGGTGGAATGTCAGGTTTATTACAAAGTAACTTTTCACAACACTTACAGGTTGAAGCAGGTAAATCAGGGAGCACTCCTGGATGACTATCACTGGAGAAGGAGTGATATTTGTTGCATGAAAAAGCGTTTCCACCGATGCCATTGTTTGGTCAAAGCGTCCTCCAAGTCCGCCCAAAGCCACAATCACATCGACCTAAAAGACAGAACAAAAAGACTTACCAAGAGAACTCTCAGGAATGATCTCTGGACCCTGAAAATCCACAATGAAAGCAGTTTGAGAAAAAAAAAAAAACAAAAAACCCAAAAACTACTGACTAGAGAAAAGCAAATGTCAAATACAGTTATTTACTCCCATTATTGATAAATACCATTATGTGATTTTTAAGCTGAGTATTAAAGCAACATAAATCCATGGCCAACATATGACACTTTGTAAAAGGACATAACCGTTCTCCCTAAAATACCGGCCAGTCTTTGAAGGTATTTACCTGTCTTTCCAGAATATACAGATTCTAGAATGTATCACTCCACATGTAAACTCCTTGGGTAAGTGTAGTATATCTGAGACATAGACTCCCCAGTTCATTATTATACTCACAGTTCACAGAGCAAAGAAAGGGAAGATCAAGTTAGGCCATTATGTGTAAATTCTCATTTCTGCCACAGTATTTCAATGTACAAGCAATATCACTCAAAGGCTGGCCCTGCTCAAGATGGAAATACTACCAAATAGGAAGTTCTGCCCCAAGCGACCGGGACATCACCTCCCAGCTGTCAGTGACAGACAGCCACAGAAGCACTCTCCAGTCCCAGTCACACAGAAAACACCTCCTGACTGCTTGTAATATGCCACGGAGTTGGATGGCTTCTGCTCCATTCTTTCACACAGGTGTTCCAGACTCTGAACACTTTATTTCCTATAAGCAGAAAGGGAGTATTCAAAAGGCTTGGTTAAGAGCTTTTGAGTCCTTAAATATAAGGTTACTGAGTGCAAAGTATTGTTATTATTATTACTTCCACTATGTAGATCAGTTATGTTCAGTAACTGTATTTTAAAAAGCAAACATTAAGTCATATCTAGGGCCCTAAGACATTGCAGCTCTGGAGTTTTTAGAAGCTGCTTTGACAATGGCCATCTGGTTAAGTTTCCAGCTTTACAGAGCTTAAGTCTGTGGTTTCTGTGATTACATGAAATTTTACTCAACCCAAGAGCCACACAATGGTGCTCTGTATATATGGAATGATGTATTAATAGCATCAGCTTCTATTTTTATTACCAGGTCTAGGGCTTTATGATTCCATTGAATATTGTTTTGCATGAAAATTAAGGTCTTGAAGAGATACACCATCTTTTTCATTACCACCTGGAAAATTCTTCAGAGGCCAGAGTGGATCAATATAATACATTGCACTAGCAGCAAACAATGAAACAAAAAACCCTATCCTTGCACTGCTGACAGCATGTATTTTCTGTTCAGATTACAGAACACAGAGACCAAATGTACAACCAAGAGAATATGAATGGTAAGAAAACCTACCCTTAAACAGAAGACAAAATAGCAAAAGGTAAAAAGCATGTGTTCCCAGCTAAGCCATAATACCATAATGTATTTTCCCTTTTATTGATTCCACTTTAGAAAGAAATTGCTTTTGTTTGACTGGTGATGACTGTGAGTTAAAAGGATGGATCAATTCTCTGAAAATAATACTACTAATAAGACCACCAACACCCATCAGCTCCCTACCAGACAACCAGCACTAAAATGCTCTCTTCCTTCCCTGAGAGAGGCCATGGCAAAAATCAACTATACTCACCTGGAACCAGGTGAGTATAGTTGAACTTAAGTGAACTTAAGTGTCTTGACAAAGGATCAGGATCCACATGTATGTTGTTTTTCTTCTAAGCAATGGGACTGAAGCTCTAATATTAGCCTAGATTAGTCTTCAAGAAACCAAGCAACTACTGTATATTTTCTTGGTCTTTATATATCTTTCTTTATATATCTCACCATACACAAACTTGTTTGTTTTGGCTTTGATGATTGTTACCAATTCGGAAGGTAAAAATGAAGGAAATACAGAGCTCCTTTGACTTGGAATCGAAATGATGCAGTAACATTCTAAATGTGTCTTCTTTCCCTTGTGAACCCTTCTTTGTTATTATCACACATGTGTTTCCCATGTAGTACAGTACCCAGTTCAAGGGATGAAATGCACAGAACCGCAGAGTTCTGTAGTAGAGACTGCCAGAGCACTGTAAGTTGAAGAAAAATGTAGCAAAAAACCCCAACTTCTTATATTTTCAAGGAATACAGAACCCTGCTTATAGTACTACTCCTTATTCAGTTGTAACAGTACAGTCTTTTGGATTGTTTACCAAAAAGGAAGAAAATAAAACCAATATAGCACGGAGTAGATATGTTGAAAAGGCATTCATAAACCAGACATATGGGGTTGAGGTGAGTCAGGAGAAGGATAACAAAGATATCAGAAAAGAGAATGTATCTGTTATTTAGGATTTGCATGGATTGTGAAAGTGAAAAACGTTAAGTATGTGACAGGTATGCAAACAAACCCAGCTGGAGTATGAGAGGAACAGACAGAGAAAAGCTAAAATTCTGCACTTCTATGACAGTTTACAGTACCACCTTTCACTGGATAATCTTGGCAGAAGTGACAGGCATCCAGACATTGTAGACTTTTAGACCCTTTTTTGAAGGTCTAGGCATTCACACTTTATTAAAAACCAAAAAAAAAACAAACAGAGGCTAAGTGCAAGAACCTTTTCATCCTAAAGCTATCACCTCTGTTAAAAAAAAAAAAAAACAAAAAAAAAAAAACGCAACCAAAAACCAACCACTTAAAAATATAAAGAGCATGAAATCGCCTGTGATGCTTAACCTTTGGAAAGCAGCATCCATGCTTTCTGCTGGCTCCTCTCCGTGAGAAAGGACACGGCAGCCCCAGCACAGCCCTCAGCAATGCTCTGTGTGCTGGCAGTCCAGAGGTCACTGGTGTGACATGGCATCAGCCCTGCCTTTCACCAGCCTTCTGGTCAACTCCTTTCCAAGGATAAATACAGGGAATCCTGGGCACTTTGGCCAGTTTGCTGTCCTGGCACTGCTCAGAATGGGAAATGGCTTTTTCACACAAATATCCTTTTTTCTGGTCATTTTTTGCCCTCTTAATTTTTTTTTCTATGTGTTCTNAAAAATACAACACAAGAATCACAAACTATCAAAACAATCGATTCATTCCCTGTAATCACTACTCCTGTCACACTGCCAAGAACTTTAGAAAATGGATGTGCCATAAAGGCATGTACACAACTCTTTGTCATTCCAGAACCTAAGACAAAGTGAATACAGGAGTGGTATATTTAGATATTTCCATGCTACAGACAGGAAAGGCCATTTATTTTTGCACTATGATTTCCTGCATACCACAGGCCACAGAATTAATCCTATTACTGCTAATGAACCCAGCAGGCAATATTTGACTAACATGCTGT
>VZUA01043429.1:18055-34615 GCA_013401035.1 Horornis vulcanius
CGGGGCCGGGCGCACCCCTGGCGAGGGGCGGCGGCGGTGGGCAGCCGGGCGCCCTCGCCCCGCTCTGGATGCCCATCGCGGCTGCTCGGGCCGGGGGGTGGCTGCGGCTCCCCGGCGGGGGGCGCGGGCCAGGATGCCGGTGCTGGAGCGCTTCTTCCCAGCGGCAGAGCCGGGCAGGCGGAGGAGGACAGGGGAAGAGCCGATGCCCTTTCCCATGGGCAGCCTGCCCGGTTATCAGCAGGGGACCCTGGCCTGGGACTTGCCCGAGATGATCAAGATGGTAAAGCTCGTTTGGAAATCCAAGGGGGAGCTCCGCGGGGCGAAGCACAGAGGTGTTTTGGAGAGCGAGGATGCCCTGGGCGGTTCGGCAGGTAGGTTTCCCCCGCCCTGCTTCTCGGGGAAGCTGCGGGGCAAACGCGGCTGGGGGCAGGGGGTGGCGGGGTGCCGCTGCCGGAGCCGGGCTGTCCCGTCGTGGGGCAGAGCCGCAGGGACCGCGGAGCCGCCCGACCGAGCGCGGCCGGGCTGAGAAGCAGCCCCGTGCTTCGGGCAGCGCTCTGCCGCCGCGGGACGCGCGCACCGGAGCTTGTGCCGCGCTGAAGCCACGTCAGTTTGCCGATGGCGCTCCCCCGCTCCAGTCCGCTGCCTGATTTTTGTACGCGGGGTGATAAAACCTCGGCTGAAAACCAGAGCGAGTAGCTCCGCGGCTCGGAGGCTGATCTCCGCCGGGGCAGCCGGGCTCAGTACCGGCGCGGAGAGCTCTCCCCGCCCGCACGGAGCTCCGCAGCGGCGGCCCCGCGGTCAAGGTGACGGAGACGCGGCGCCCCGGGGCCGCCGGGCAGCCCGGCCGCTGCTGGAGCCTTCCCGGTTGTGTTCGCTGTGCCCTTCCGAGCGCACGGCCTCTCTCTCCCCTTGCCCCGCCAAACCTCTCCCCGATCTTTGCGTGCGCTGGGCTCTCTTCACAGGACCGGCCCGCGCTTGCCTTGTGCAAAGAGGAGCGTCTCCCTTACGGCTTGGGTTTTGATAGCCACCACTATTAAAAACTTAAAAAACGCTGCCCTATCCCACTACTTTCTCTTTAAACGTGGTGTATTACTGGGTAAAGAGCACGCGCTTTTTAATTAACTTTATAAATCTTGTCTGTCAGTTTTTTCCAGTCTCACTAACATATGGCACATCACCGCATGCTTTACTGAAGTCCAGGTCAGGCCTGCAGCATTTTCATTAGGTAGAGATGAGTTTTCAGGTTAGCCTGATACTTCTGATCAGTTGATTCTGCATCTTAACCTGTGCTCCGCATTGCTTATGGTTCAAAATCTCTTGCCTTCTGTTGAAGTCAGGCTCATAGGCCTATATTTGTCTCAGTATCAGTAATTTTTTATTCTGTAATTGCACTGCTGTACGATACTGGACTTAATGAAACTGTGTGGCTTGTTTTCTCAGAACTCTGGATTATCTCATCTCTGTGACTTGGTCACTAAATTCTTCTGATGCAGCAATCTTCAAACATTGTGCCTTCACCTTCTTTGGTGTACCTATTATTGACACCTATAATCTACAGTACTTTGTGCCAGAATAATTTAGTTTCTTAGGTAAAATCACCTCTTTGTAGGTGTTTCAAAGTACTTGTTGTGTGTATGTATGTATTTTCCATAACTGTATATATAAACTTGAATATTACATTGGTACCCGTCTATCACTTTTGAATGCCTGGCTGGTTGGTCATTTTATGTCTTTTATTTACAATATGTGCAGTTTAATCAAAATTTCTTGGTCCACTTGATTTTGAAAAAGGGGAGATAGATCTCTGGCTCTAAGGAAGACATACAGTGTTCTACACCCTACTCTGAAGGGAATCACTTCAGTTTAAAAGAATAATAAGAGCGATATGGATCACAAAAGAGGAGGTCATATTGCTCTTTAAGACTTAGAGCAAATCAGCTGGGAATGTACTGTAGCCAGCCAGGGAGATTGAGGCTTGTGTGGTGAATGCTGAGTGTTCAAAGATGGACCCTAATTAAGCAGCCTAAGAAATGCTGCATTGCTTACACCTTATGTATGAGTAATGGTGGTTTTTCAGTGTGCTTGTGTTGTATCTAGTGAAATTACTTTCATTAGGTAACAAATGAGATTCACCTTCAGATTCCTGGAGGCAACTAAAAATGAGCGTGAATGTACAGAGACAGATTAGTCCACTAGCAGGATGTGAGTAACTTGCATTTACTCAGATGGCCATTACTCGTATCCTGTGAGGGGACAGTCCTCTTCATGGTGCCAGATCCTATTTCATAAACGCAGCTGACTTGCACCAGTACAAATCAGGGCAGAAGATGACTCTTAACTCTCAACACTTTAAATACGAATCATCAGAAGGTTTGAGTGAACCAGACCTGGGTTGCTGGTTTTTCCTCCTCAGCAACAGTCATCCTAGTAGTTTTCCCTCTTGTGGTTTCATTTTAGTCACTTTAAGTACATTGGAGTATGTGGGAAAACCAGTAAATGCTGAAATCTAGTATACTTAACTAAGTGCAGAGTCAAAGAAATGGTAAGAGGTAATTGTTTGGAAGGCTCAGTAGTTTGAGGTACTCAGCTTCATGTTTGTGTGGTGTTTTTTACATGTTTGATTCTTGAAAAAAAAAAAACCAAAACCCCAGAACAAAACTTAATAACTTGTATCTTATAAGAAAGGCAGTACTTAATCAGGAATCAGATTTTCTTCAGGTGAAGTTGAAGCAAATAACTTCTGCTTGAGGTACTGCTAGCTAGGCAAATAAAGGTTGATTGTTCAGTAGCAGAGTTCACAGCACTTTCCACATCAAGGGCTTTTTCATTTGAATTTGTAAGTATTCATGTGATAAGTCATGTTCTGTTATCACATCCTCATGAAACTACTTTGCTTACAGTAGAAGAGGAAATAGATATGAATTCTGGAAGGAAACTGTAGGGATTTCTGGCTTGCTTGATCATGTTAATGCAGATTTAGCTAAGCAAATTTCTTTGCCTTGTCCGAGTGATCAGACTGGGCTTTGGGCTGGCTTTCTAGAAAAGTCACAACTCTCTTAACCATAGGTAGAGTGGAGGAAGGAGAGCTATATCTGCACATGATGTCAGTTCTGTGGAGGGCAGTGTCTTGGGGACCCATTTAACCATCATTTATACCACATTCACCTTTCCTGAGGTAGGAGCAGAGAGCAAAACTATCTATGTGTCCTGGATTCTCATATGTAAGAGACTCTCATATGTATATCTGGGTCTTTCATCTTATTCAATACCAAGAATAAGCTACTTAATCTCCCTGCCAAAAAAGGATTTGCAATACATCATGCAGCATATAGTTGGGATGAATGAAGAACCCCAGCCTGCCTGGGGTTTCCAATGATGATTTATTTTCACTTTCAGTGAAAAAAGCAGTAAAACTCTTGTCTTGAACCTTCTCGTTGCACTGCTTTTTAATGTTAGTATCAATTAAGGCTACAGACCTTTTGCCTGCATCTGGCCTGCTGTTGCTTAGTAACTCTTTTCCCCCACCCCCCACGTTTCAATCCCTGACCAAATCAGCACAAAACTGAGGTTTTTTTGAAAACTCTCTCTGGCTGTGCCAGAAGCCATTTCTGTGGGAAATGAGTATAATTTGATGTCATTCCATACTGTGTTTCAAATAGATTATTTGCAAGCCAATGCCTTTTACTTGAATAAAATAACAGCATGTGTTGATATTATTACAGTTGAATTATTCAAATAATTCTCATCTGAAATTTTGTTGATCTCTAGGAGGGAACTATATTCTGTTTATGACCCTAACTTTCTTATCACTGTCTCCTAGAGTTCAGCAGTAGCTTTGCATATCAAACTAACCTGATCAAGGAACAGGTACAGGTTTGCCTCCGAAAGTCTTCGTTATGAGCATTAGCAACCTCTTAAGCTTACAGTGATCATCCCAGATAACTCCAGAGACACTTTCTGTACTGAATCTTGCACATGTGCAGACATGCAAGACTTTTATAGAAGGTGCAGTGCTACTAAGAATTACGGAGGTCTATTGAGACACTGTGGGTTTTTTGAAATAACTGTGAATGGTTTTTTCCACTTACCTCTTTCTGTTGGTGGATGTTTTCTCAGAAATGTAAGTTCTGATTCATGTGTGCATCATGCTTGTTGTTAACTGGTGTGTCCCTTTGCCATGAGTAGGAAAAACAAGCAGGTACCACACATCATTCCTATTACAGTTGGGAAAATCTCCACCAGTTATTGATGTGTCTGTTTACTCCTCCTTTTCAGTCCACTGTCTCCTTTACGGTTCAGCAGTCTATTCAAAATTCTTTTTTGCTCTTTCAAACCTTAGAGCTGTCTGCTGAGCAATCTTGTGGTACACCTGTTGGAGAGGTCAGAGTCAAATCATGTGTGTTTCCTCAATGTTTGGTTAAAGGTCTTCCTTAAAGTTATTCACAAGACTCCCAAAGACCTAGTTCTTCCATAGTATCCCAGGAAACATGCCTTCTACTAATTTTTCTTTTATATTTAACAATTGTTATCATGCTGTGCAACAGCTTTTCTGTGCGTGTTAAAATAAACTTCATGCTTCAGCTCCCTATCATCGCTTATAGAATCACAAAATGATTTGGGTTGGAAGAGACCTTTAAAGACTGTTAAGTTTCAACATTGCAGCCATGGGCAGGCACACCTTCCACTAGACCAGGTTGCTCAAAGTTCCATCCCACCTGGCTTTGAAGACTTCGAGGAATTGGCATCCACAACTTTTCTGAACATCCTGTTTGGGTGCATATTTGCTGGACAGTGTTTTGTTGTGACACCTTGAAGCCCTTGCTTGTGTTTGTAGCTCCACTGCAATAACTAATAATCGTGAAATCTTAAAATTTAAATCTGCAAATTTTTGAGAACCAAATGGGGGTTTGACTAACAGCTTAAAAGCTCATGGTTTTGAGTATTTGGTGCTGAGCATATAGGCCCCACAAATGCAGATCCTGTAATAAATAAAATGTGGGAGGTATCAAATGGCATTGTCTTAGCATCTGACCAGTCTCCTGTGTTATTGTTTAGATTGAAATCAGCTTTGTTTATGTCCTGCTCACAGGTGCACAGCAGGCAGGAAGGCAGCTTGCTATATATTTCTGAGGTTAGATTTTCTTTTCTTCTTTTTTTTTTACCCCAAGTTTTATGTTGAGACTTGTTAAATCCATTGCACTTCGAAGGACAAAGACTGTGAATTTGATAGGATCAAGACTACCTGTGGCAACTTTGACTGCTCACTGACTGTTATGTTGGAAATCCTGCCCTTGGGAACAAGAAATATGCACTTCTATATTTCATGAAGAGCTGGTTTAAATCAGTGGAACTATGTGTGAGGGTCTCATTAAGAGCAATGAAATTAGACAGTGTGCAGTACCACTTCTATAGCATGTGTGTGTAGACCAAGAGAGAACATTCAGACCACATCTATGGGTAATGCTGTTTAAACACAACTCTTCAGTTTACTGGCTGAACATAAGTTACTAATATGTAAGATTTGGGACTCTTTTTTTCCAAAAGGCTATACTAATTAGAGAATTGGCTTCAAAGATTAAAAGAAATTATTTTGAGATATTAAATCATGGTCACCATTCAAATTCTGGTTCTTGTTTGATACCTACCTCTTTACTTTGAAGTATGTTTAAAATGTAGTGGAGAATGAAAAGCTGAACTGATATTAGAAGTCTTTCATTTTGAACTTGTCAAAATGAGCTTATGTGAGTGTTTGTCAACTGAAGTTGTATTTATTTTGTGAGTGAAAGTTTTCTACTCAATGACTGTGCTTAACCACTCTCTTCTACTTCATTCTTATGTAAATTTTCTGGTGGGATTTGTTGGGATTTTAGGATAATCAGAGTTAAGTTGGAAGTGACCTTTAAGATGACCAAGTTCAACCATTGCCGTGTCCACCAAAATAGGAGCTGGACCAGGGGTAAACAGTAGAGAAGATATCATGTGAAAATCTCACTGATTTCTGAATGGTCTTTCAGTTCAGCCTGGCTGGCACATTTTTTGTTTGCATTATTGTGAATGTTGGAAAACAAAATTTATTTGCAGAAATATTTGGAGCAGCTCTTTGAGCAGCTGTTCAGCTACGTACAGCCACAAAACAGAGAAAAATATTACAATATTGTAGAGCTAAGACATCAGATAAAGTTAGGCGATAAAACGTAATTGCCCAGGTTGGATGCTGGCCAGCATGAGGAGGGGAATGGGGCTGCTGTGCTAGAAAAGTGACAGAGGTTTATTGGTCTGTCAACTCAAGAGACAAATGAGCAGTCTGCTGAAAACTGTAAATACAAATAGAGCAAATAGAGCAAATTCCAGTGAGCTGTGTAATGGTGGCCAGATTTGTTGCTTTCAGTGAAGCTGTTCTAAATCTGAGGGGCAAAAGACGTGGCTTTATGTATAAAAATATTGTTTCTAGAGGAAAACCTGGAAAAGCTTTGACATTCTAATAGAAACAGAGCTGGGGGGATGTTGCTGGGGGGAAGGGTGTTGTATGCTTGTTTGCTTCATTAGAGTTAAAGCTGATCATTTTCTTTTATCTTTGGTAAATTGATTCTAAAGTTCACTGTACTCTGTGAAGAATTAAACTGATAAGCGGCTAGCAATAGAAAGCAGTGGTGCTATTAGCCATGCCTGCCTAGTGGTGGTGGTTTTCTGTATTGCTTAAATGTTGTGAGAGAAGTGTTTAAAATGCATTGTGAGAGGCTCAATACTGCATTCCAACTTCCAAAGTAGGAAGCACATTGTATGCAATGTGTTTGCTGTTTCAGCACTTCTTAATAACAAACTTAGTTTGTGATCTGTCATACTTAAAAGAGTTTGCTTGGAGACATGCATCCCAGACAACTTTCTGTAGTCTGGCTTTAGGAAGTGTGAGTTTGGCTTTCCATCCAGACAACAAAGAAAAAGGGTGTCCATGTCACCATGTCTCCACTATGACCTATTCACCTATTCCCCTTCTCCAGAGCTCTGCTTTCAGAATGTGCTCAACCATGTTACTTACCGTAAGAGCTCACATGCTGCCCCACCACTGCCACATTTCTAAGGGGCATCTTTACAAATAGGCAAACTTGTCTGAAATGGAGTTGTCCTGCAGGAGCTCCCTGGTGTCACTTTCTTTGAAAAAAGTCAGTTGACCTCAGGCTGATTCTTCACAGCAATTATGCATCTGATTCTGGCCATAATTCTATAAAACTTTCTTGTTCTCCTGTTTTCCTTTTGTCTGGACTAAAAAGTGAAACACTCTTGAGATATCGAGCTTAAAACATGGTCTGACATTTGTTAAAAACTTTTTGTAAGTCTTCCTAACCTTGTTCAAAAAGAGCATTCAGCCTACTAAATTATGGTATGAATTACATTAAGTGCTTGACTGGCCCACGGTGTAGACTTACAAATGCAAGACAAAAATGTCTTTGCTCTTCATTTTTTTTCCTCAGTTTGCAACATAAAATTTCTTCTGTTACTGTTACAGCTACAAACAAACAAACAAACTCTGTATGAGAGAGGAACAAATCCTTCTTGGTCATCTCCTGGATAACACATTCTTTTGGCTCCTCTGTGGACTGCCAGCTGTGATTTTCCCTAGAAGAGTTGAATGCAGTTTGGTTCTAAGGTGTGTACAAAGAGAGCGGTCCCGCACAGCAAGGATTTAGCAGGCTCAAGAATATTGCTGTCAGATCTGCCCCTTATTACAGTAGCAATAGAGGGGCAAACCCCTTCCATTGCTCTTTGAACAGAATATCCTGAAATTCAGGTATCCTTCATGTTTCCCTCAGAAAATAAAACTTTGCCATTGTCCTTTGCCAGTTTATTTATAATCTCTGGGAATGCAATGCTGTGGGAGTGCTCCCCAGTCCCAGGAACCAAGGACCTCTTTGAAGTTGCAGTGAAGCCAGGGACAGTCTTTCCATGGACATGGATGAATTGTGTTCTAAACCAGGATGTTCAGTGTTACTTTTAGGTAAAACCCTGTGGAAGGTGTACTCTTGAGTGTCTCTTTATACACACGAGACCATTCAGAGAAATTGCTGTAAACTTCCTCAGCTCTGATCCCTTCTGAAGGGGAAGTGTGCAAAACTCCACTTCCTGTGGGAGAATATGAAGTCCTTTAATCTGTAGCCAGCTCTGACTTGTGTGGAGGTAATGCCCTTCAAATATTGCCGTCTCAGTGTTCTCCTGATATCCCTGACCTAAGGTAAAGAAAAGTATTAACTCAAAGGCCTGCTTAAAAGATGCTCTGTGCAGGTGCAGTTAAAAGTGAAGAGTTATCCTGGAGGGTTTTCAGAATGCACTGTGCTGTGGCAGGCATTGCTTCTTTCCTGCTGCTTAAGCACTGATTTGAGATTGAANTAGACAGAAGAATAACTCTAAATGAAATACTACACAATAGTGTTTGAACACTGCATTTGAAAGTTAAATAATAAAGTATGTTTATCAAGTAGAAGGAATTAGTTTTAAGCTTGCTGGAACTATGTTCCACAATAGTCAAAAACTAGTGTCTACACAGATGTGCCAGGTGAATATTCAATTAAAAATTATATAGAATAATTGGAAAATGCAGGTGCAGAACATTTCTTAAGCCATAAAAATTTTGACAGGTGCCGAAAACACCTTCCATACTATCCACAGTCCACTATCCTGCTTTTAATACCTGTTGCCTAAGTTCTTCCTTGTCTAATAAGTGCTTCTGTGAGTGAGCTTTCCGAGCTTTCCATTAAGGTTATCCGCAGCAAGTCCATGTGGGGGTATCCTCTGCATGTTATCAGGAGACTGTGTTCACGGAAGCACCAGGTGCTTATCCAAATAGCTGTGTTCCAAACTTTGCTTATCCAAACATCTTCCAAACAGTTCATGTGTGCAAAACTTAAACTGGAAATCTTGTAATCACAGACTTTCGTAGAATATTTCTTATTTCCTGCTTCCAGCCTGGGTGGATATACAGCAGGAGCAGCTGCCTTCACAGTAACTGGGCAATTGTATTTCTAATTCCAAGTGGAGCTGAGAGAATAAGGGCGTAAGAGAGATTGAGCTTTTGAGAAATGTCAGAAAAAACTATTTGATCCAGCTTGGGGTTTGCATGTAGGTTTGTCTCATTAAAAGAAATGAGGAGAGGAAAAAAGTCTGCACTCCCTACTTGCCGATTATTTTAGTGATACAGATTATGTTCAGGCACATTAACAGCAAGAAACAGAAAGCCACATGCAAGAGATTCTGAACTTTATAGGTGCTGCACAGCTATTGCACTTGCTTTCTGTTCTTCCTGGAAGCACTAGTGAATGTGCATTTCATGTTCTTATTTGGGAACTAAAGCTAGCTGAATAAATTAGTACTGGTGATATCTCAGAACTGAACTAATTTCTGTGCATGTAAAAGTCTGTGTGTTGTTTTCCATGACTGCTGGAAAAGAGATTAGGGAGACAAGAATTTACTGCACAGCTGAGAACTGCCACACTAAAATGGCAGAGGTGCAAGCTTTTAGGTGAGACGCTGTCAGCGTACACTTCCAAGCAAGGTCAGTTTGAACACCCTGCTTAGAGTCAGCAAACTGAGAGCTCTCAAGAAAGCAGAGCAGCGAGAAGCAGAGCACACTTAGAGGAGGCAGGCAATGGGTAGGTGTTGGAGGGAGAGATGGTAATTTCTTCAGTGCTGTTTAGTCCACTAGCATGTCCCAAGTCTAATCCTAAATTCCCTCCTTGTCAGTCATGAATAAGGCAACAATCACTGCTGTGTCGAAGTGCTGGCACAGCTTTTTGCCCATCTTCTTTCTGTCAAGTTGTTGTGCCCTCTCACTGGAAACCATAATTGTAGATGTGGATAAGGGCATGGTGACACAGATCAGGTGGGCTTGGTGCAGTCCTGCCTTGACTCTCAGAGACTTTTTTTTTTAAGGAGCATGTTGTGAAGTATGGTTTATCCATTTTTCTAGCTTCACGCATCTCAGCCAAAGTGATGAAAATATCAAGAATAGCAACTCAAGTTATAGCAGCATGGAGACTCTTGCTGAAGACGTGCTGCAGTCAAGAGCATAAAGGAGCTGTTACAGGACTGTAATAGTTCAGCTTAATGAGTAATCAAAAGGTTTCAGTATGATATCTTCTCCTTCTTCCTGAGTACTGGTTAACTTACCCATTGTAAAAGTGAAAGGGATAGTAGGACTTTTGAGGTGAGTGCAGATAACATACTGCGTGCAAGGTGAAGTGCAGCAAATAATAAGTAGCTTAAGACAGAAGTGTGCCTGAAGACCCTATTTTGCCTGGGGAGAAAATAAGAGTCAGAAATATGGGATTTTCCTGTCAGAACTGGACTGGGATGTGTTCACGGTGTGGTCTGCGTGGGTTACCTGTTAGAAATGTGTGACCCTTGACAAGATTTCACAGATCATCAGTAGAACTTGAATGCTCAGATCTTCACTAATAATTAGGTCTGAAGTTCTGCTTCTGAAGAAGCCTGACTTGAGTGTCAAGGAAGCTACCTGATTTGTGTCAAATAAATGCTTAAGCTACCTACAGAATACTGTTCCGGTTTTCTGAATTATAGGATGGAATCTGTAAAATATCATCATCTACTGAAATCACATAGCTGTTAAATCATAATTACATTAAAGACATGGAATTCAGAATAAAGTTATAATCCCTAACTGGGCAAACTCAACAAGCCTATTTAATTTCCCTGTGGAGTAGTACTTCCCCCATTTCCAGCTGTGTGCATCATTAAGTACCTACTAAGTAGCTGGCACTACAGAGTAAAAATTAAACTAACTTTGCTAATAGTGAGCTGGAATTCTTGTAATGAAAATATAAGGTACCTTATTTAAATGTTGGCCCCTTGACAGAATCTGCACCACAAGCCTCACAAGACTGTCACTAATCTTTTTGTAGGTGCCGTGTAGCCAAAAATGTGCTGATGTCTGGCTTTGCACAGACTGGAGACCAGGGAGATTATATGTTTTGAATAGGATCAAATGACTAGAAGGGGAAAGCACTCTATACTTAGCTTGTATACTTAGCTTTTCTGTCTTGTCATACAGACAGAAAAACGTTTTGCATGTGACCTCGTTAACAGCATGAGTTAAGAGCAACGCTATGAATTAGAGGCAGAACTACTGAAGTTTAGACCATCGTTGAGAATCTGTGTTTTTCTGGTCATCTGCTTAATTTTTTCCCTGTTCTCCTATTTAGACTTCAGTTGTCATGCTGACTCTAGATCACATGGAGAGATGAGGGTGAGAAAAATCACCAGGCCAGATCTCCTTCATTTTAGAAAAGCAGAGCAGCAGTTCAGTACAGGATTTCTTTTTCACCATTGCTGTCAAGTCCTCTATGTTGCTTAATAGTTATTTGTTCTCCCTTCATACTACAAAGTTTGTCCTAGTGTACACCTCAGCTGCTATGCCTTTGAGCATCTTGCCAATTATTATGACCAGACTGACTACCTCACTGCAAGTTAATTCTCTTCTGTTGCAATCACATCTCTGTCTTCAACTGGTTCCCACACCTGCAGTCTTAATTGCCTCTTCTCTGTTTTAGATAGTCTTTGAAACCTTCCCCTCCTGTAACCTCCACCTCTGTGCACAGTGCATTTTCACTGATGCTTCTTTCAAAATTGGCATCCCCTGTCCCTTGCATTCCCTCTTCCTCCTTGTTACAGGCAGAATTTTATTTACTGCTTCTTTCCTTTAACGAAGGATAGCACATGGTAGATAAGTCTGTGTCCTGTTGGAGTCTACAGACACTTGATGTCCCATACACATACAGCTTGCTATGTCACTGTATGAATGGCTTGTGAAATGCCTCATAAATATCTGTTCCCTGGCTCAAGGCAATAGAACTCCTGTTTTTCCCCAGATAGCACCCCACACTTCATTTTAATTAGGGTAGCTGAAGCTACGGGGATGACGGTCATGGTGCAAAGGCAGACATGCTTCTAACCAGCAACTGTTTAAATTATGTGCCTGAGCTGGGAGGTGTATATCCAGTGCCCTGCAGGAGCTTCAACTTTACCTTTGTCCAGAAGGAGAGAGTAGATACAGAAACTTAATTTTCTATGAAAACCTCATTGTACACTGGGTCACAAGCACTGCAATCACCAAAACCCCATGGCTTGTAGGAGTCAGCAGCTTTCCCAAGTGAACTGCTAAGGTGCTGCCAGTAGAAACTTGTTTGGCTTTAATACCATTGCTCAAAAGTTCTGCTCCTGTTCCCAAACCCATCTTTTTATCTAGAGAAGAGCCTCAGCCTCTTCTGACTGAGCACAAGCAGGGGCCATGCAGCAGCAAAACTTGGTATCTGACCCAAATTTCTCTTACAGTTAAGAATGTAATAAAGTAACACAGAACCATCAGAGCTATACACAGGGGCAGAAGTGCAAGGAGCATAGATTAAATAAAATAAAGCAGCATGATACTAAGAAGAAAAGCATGTAAAAATATGAATACCAGACAGATGGCTTGGGTGGGGAACACAACTAATCCATGGGATATCAGAACAGTTGGATGACTGTTTTAAAAGATCTTTAAAGAGGGAAACCGGTAATTGAACTGGATTGGACGAGGATATAGCAAAAATAAGCTGCACTGAAATGAGAAAAAACCAACTTTTTAGACATCCCTTATGTAGTGTTACATTGCATTACAAATCACAAAATGGTTTGGTTTGGAAGGGACCTCAGAGATCATGTAGTTCCAACCACGTCACTGTGAGCAGGGACACCTTCCACTGGACTAGGTTTCTCAAAGCCCCATCCAACCCGACCTTGAAAATTTCCAGGATTGGGGCAACCACAGCTCCTCTGAGCAACCTGTTCCAATGTCTCACCACACTCACAGTTAAGAATTTCTCTCTTGTATCTATTCTAAACCTGCCCTCTTTCAGTTTGAAACCATTTCCCCCTGTTCTGTCATTTCATGCCCATGTAAAAAGTCCCTCTGCAGGTCTCCTGTAGGCCCCCTTTAGGTACCAGAAGGTGCTATAAGGTCTCCGTGCAGCCTCTGCATCTCCAGGACAGCCCCAACTCCCTCAGCCTGTCTTCATAGGAGAGGTGCTCCAGCCCTGTGAACATCTCCGTGTCCTTCCTCTGGATTTGCTTCAACAGATCCATGTCCTTCTCCTGTTGGAGGCCCCAGAGCGGGATGCAGCACTTCAGATGAAGCCTCATGAGAGCAGACTGAGGTGGCAGAAGCACCTCTCTTGCCCTGCTGGGCACGCTGCTTTTGGTGCAGCCCAGGACATGGTTGGCCACCTTGGCTGCGAGCTTACACAGCCCATTTGCGTCAAATTTCTCAGCCTCCAAGTCCTTCTCACAACAGCTACTCTCAATCCATTCTCTGCTCAGCCTGCACTTGTGCTTGGTATTGGCCCTATCCAGGTGCAGGACTTTGCCCTTGGTCTTGTTGAACTTGAAGTTTGTGCAGGCCCACTTCTCAAACCTGTTAAGGTCCCTCTGGATGGCATTCTTTCCTTCTGACATACAGAACACACCATAGAGTTTGGTGTTGTTGGCAAACTTGCCCAGAGTACACTCAGTCCCACTGTCTATGTTGCTGACAAAAGTGTGGAATAGTGCTGGTTGCTAAGCCAACCCCTGAGGAATGCCATTTGTCACTTGGACATTGAGCCGTCAACTGCAGCTCTTGAGTGGGACCATCCCACCAGTTCTTTATCCACGGCATAGTCCATCTATCAAATCCACTTGTCTCCAGTTTAGAGACAGGGGAATTGTGTGTGACAGCATCAACTGCTTTGCACAAATCCAGGTAGATGATGTCAGTAGCTCTTCCTTTGTACACCAGCACTTTAATTCCGTTGTAGAAGGCCGCCAATTTGTCAGGCATGATTTGTCCCTACTGGAGCTGTGTTTGCTGTCACCATTCACCTCCTTTTTTTCCATGAGCATTCAGTGTAGTTTCCAGGAAGGTTTGCTCCATGATCTTGCTGGTCACAGAGGTGAGACTGACCAGCCTGAGCCTGACCAACCTACAGACATGTAGCTCCCAAGGTCTTCTTTGTATCCTTTTTAAAAATAGGGATTTTGCTTCCCCTTTTCCAGTTGGTGGGAACTTTACTGAAATGCCACAGTTACTCAAATATGAGGGAGAATGGTCTAGCTACTTCATCTGTCAGTTCCCAAAAAATCTAAGTAGCCTGAGTGCTGTATAAATCAAAAACTTCTTTGAAAGTAAGGGTGTATATCACCTCCACTTCAGGCTGTCATCCTTGAGGATGAAATAAGAACATACTTTCTTTAAGGCTTGATATGGGTGCTGGTGGAAGATGGCTTGTGAACAGGAGGCACCAGTTCACAGAATAGGCATTCAGCCCCCTTTGGGGACAGGAGTACTTACTCTTTGAAGGGGAAGGGGAGATGGAACAATTAAAACTCTTTTCTCTGTTACTTCTCTCGCTTTGTTATCAAATGTAAAATCTGCAAACAGATGTTACAATGGAACCATGGCAAATCTGGGCAAATATTTAATTTTTCTGTCTTTGTTTACAAGATGTTTCTACAAATAAAGAAGCATGGGGGAAATAATGAAAAAAAATCCAAACCAAAAGGAGCTTCCTGCCAGCTCGCGTTGCCTCAAGTAGTGTATCTTCTGCTGGCTTTGAGTAGCAAACCACACCTGAACGCTTGACCAGCTGAGAGAGGCAGTAAGTCAAGCTGGTGGAGCCACACATTGTGATTTTCCCAAATCACCAGTTACAGGCTCTGAAAGTGCAACCTGCAGACTGCTACCAGAGGAGATGGCCTTCAAAGAGCTGCCTCCACTGCTTGAAAAGGAGAGGTGGGTGGAGGATGGGTGACCGCTGTGTTGGGTTTTCTGTATGAGTCTGTTATGAGATGCAGAGTGGAGGAAGGAACTGACTTTCTTCTATTTCCTTTTTAGCTACTGAAGGCATGAACCAATTTACAGGAAAGTTGCCAGGCTTTTTTTTTTTTTTTTTTGTGTTTTTTTTTTTTTTTTTTTGGCTTTTTTTTTTTTTTTTTCAGGGGGAGGTGTGGAGAACAAAGGCTCTGTGTGTAACTTAATGCTTTCTGGAGGAAGTCAGCTAGCATTTACAGCTCCTTGATGCCACGGTGCAGCAGGTCAGAAATAAGCTTGGAGAAACCACTTTAGGAAGTGTGAATTATGCATGAGGCACTCAGAAGCTGCTCAGGGCTGTGTTGATATGTCACAGGTGATCTGTGCATCCGATCAGTGGTGGTCTGGTGGTGCCTTTTTGCTGTGTGGCGCCAGGTTGTATTTCCTGGGCTGCAGGGAAGCATGGAGATAGGGAGCAGAGCTGTTTCTCTGCTTAGGCAGCTCAGCACATCGAGAATATGGCAGTACAGAGCTAAGCAGGACTGCAAGTGGGGAGTCCAAAGGATCTGGTCTTCTTCCATCCAGATGCAATGCTCTTTGTACAGCAGAGTTAAGCAACTTCAGGCAGGAGAGGTTTCGAACTGCTGTGGCACCTTTCCAGGAGCTAATAAGAACTTGAAAGAGAGCCCAAGCCCTAAATGCACTTTATTTAGGCTCAGAGTGGCAGTTTCTCTTTCTGCTGTAATTGAACAGGAAAAAACATATAAATTTGTCTTTGAGTTTCTAGCTTTGAGGCTGCATGAACTTGGATACCTTTCATGTTAGTTGACAGGTAAGATGAGGGCCAAACCCTTCTCCTTCTGGATCTGCTTTGCCATCAATGCTGACCGCTGGCAGAGAGACTGTTATGCCTGCTAGTGAGGTAAAAACAGTCTGTATCACAGGCTCCTATGGAGTTCACCTTTAAAAGCAGCCCTCAGCATGTGGGTACAGATGGATGATAACTTTGGAAACCACCCACAAGTTCATTAGGTTATTTAGGTTCAAGGTTATTTAACATATTAAACATATCTTGCATTGAGGGAGGCTGGAGGTGTTTGCATGCTCCTCTAACATAACAGAGCTAGAGGGATGATACCTTCAGCAGCAGGGCAGTTGCTTTAGTTAACCAATGCACACTTTGAGTATCATCACATTACCTGCCTTACACTTGAAGGCTGGTGACTGCCTGAAAGACTTCAGGCTGTGGAAAGCAACGGCCTGTTAGCAAGACCAGCTACCAAAAGTTCTAACAGAACAGATTGGGCCCCATATTTTGTGGCTGAGTCAGCCCTTCCCAGTTTGTCAGAACCAAAAGGGAAAGTGTTTGGCTGTCCGACCCCATTTTGTCAGCTTGAGGCCCAGTAAAGCATAGAGTAAAGCCAAGGTTATAACTCAGCTGAAGCTCAGATCCTTTCTCTGAAACTTTTAATTTACTGATTTATGGCTTTCATATTTTTAAATACGTATTTTCCTTTTGCAGATTTCAAAACAAGGAAGAGTAAAATGGCAGTTGGTCAGCAAAATTGACTTCTCAGGAAAAACTAAAAAAAAAAAAATCAATTTTGGTGTGCTATTGAATGACTTAAATGGTACTCAGCCCCAGAGGTTCAGAAATATGTCTTATTCAACCACTGAATATTTGACAGCTGAGCTGTAATTTATGGTGTTTCTAGATATGCACAATATTT